>PVJX010009066.1:0-62590 GCA_004027295.1 Dolichotis patagonum | reverse complement strand
CTTTGTTCCTCTAATTTTTTAGCTGTGTTTTCACTAGATGCGTTCACTATTTCTTTCACTATTTTTATCAGTTCTTCTTTTACCTGGGCAAGTATTTCTGATTTGAATTTCTCCATAGCTTTCCCTATTTGCATATTTATTTCATTTGATATCATTTCAGACATTTCAGGTGTATGGCTTCTTTTTTCTTCTAGGTACATGGCTTCTAAGCTTTCTTGGGGAGGACTAGGGCTTTGAGCCTGCCTTTTAGTCTTTCCTTTTGTCATTTTTCTATATTTCCTTACTTTGAGCGGTGTTCCAAAGCTTTCTCTGCTTGTGTGGCAAATTACCTGTTACACCCTCAGTTCCTGGAGGGGCAGTGGCTCCCCCACAGGCTCTTGGCTTCCTCACAGGGTCCTAAATCCCCTCTGTGGGCTCCTGGCTCCCTAAGTTGTAAGGCAAATGCTGGGTGTGGCCACCCCGGAGCCTGTGGAATCTCAGGCAGGCCAGGCCTCCTTGCCTTGTTCCAGGCAGGTCTCCAGGAGGTTCCCTGCGAGTGAAGGGCCTACAGGTCCCAAAGAGTCAGGCCAGAATGTTGGTTTCTGAAAAGTTCCCGGTCCCAAAAAGACCTGGCCAAGATGCCAGTCTCCACAATATTCCCAATCCAAACAGCCTGGGCCACTCTGCGGGTCCGAGAGTTTTGGGTCTCAAAGAGACAGGCCATGATGCTGCTTTCTGGGAGACTTCCTGGGGGTGAAGGGCTGGGCTACGGGCCCAAACAGACCTGGCCCAGATGCCGGTCTCCAGGCAGTTCCCTGCGGATGAAGGGTGGGCCTACCAGTCCCAAACAGTCGCGCCGAGATGCAGGTCTGCGCAGACTTTCGACCCAAACAGCCCAGGCCACTCTACGGGTCCCAGAGTTTCGGGTCCCAAAGAGACAGGCCGAGATGCTGCTTTCTGGGAGCCTTCCTGGGGGTGAAGGGCGGGCCTACGGGCCCAAACAGACCTGGCCCAGATCCTGGTCTCCAGGCAGTTCCCTGCAGATGAAGGGCGGGTCTACCAGTCCCAAACAGTTGCGCCGAGATGCAGGTCTCGCAGACTTTTGATCCAAACAGCCCAGGCCACACTACGGGTCCGAGAGTTTCAGGTCCCAAAGATGGAAGCATTCATTAACAAGGAAGACTGAAATCTTTCAGAAGAAACTCACCTCTCCTTCTCAAAGTATGGCCAGGCCTGACTTGGGTTCTGTTCCTACCTCCTGCTCCCCTGACCCAACAGTAGTGCAGAGAAGATGGTTTCTGTGAACATTAATAGAAATCTAAACAGTTGACATCATACCTATAACAGGAAACAATCATGATAATGAGATTCCAGTCCATTTTACCTACTGTTAGACACAAATTTGGCCCCATATGAAGGAAAATATAGGAAAAGAGTCTTAAATATGAGCTACCAGAGGAATGAAGATCTGTTGGCAGTTTTCCAGCGTTCCTCAACTAGAACGAGAACTCAGTGATGTTGGCCTTCAGAACCTAAGACTCCAAGAAGCACTGCATTTCGAGTGGTCCCAGGAAGCTAACTATGACAGATGCAATCAGTGTGTCTTTTAAAATCTCTGATCATTCATCTCCCAGAGCGAATTCAAGACTTGAATGCTTTGATGAAAATGAAGCAGACTTTAGGAAGTCTGGTTTCGGGGGTGCTTCAAAAGCTGAATGTTAAATTTTTATTTGTTCCAGAAAGTTCTGCCAACTTGGTACAGCAAATTTGATCAGCACCATACGTCCGACCTGTCTTAGCAATGGTGCTATGCGTGTGACTAGGCTGTAAAGCAGCTTGTGTTCATGGGGGAAATGACAGGCACAGGAAGGGAAAGCTGAGAACACTGAAACTGTTCCTAATTGTGCAGTGGGAAAGAGGAGAGCTACTGGCTCGCAAAGTGGTGTGTTGGCTGGAAGACGAGATTGATCAGCAGGGCTGGCAGGAGGAATGCAGGCTTCTGTGATCCGACAGAAGAGGCAGCAATCTGGAGGAGCACAGGATCAGAGAAGAGACACAAAACCCAGGAAAAGTGGGTTTATTTGTCCCCCTTGAGGGGGCTGCTTGAGAAACCCAAAAGAGCCTTTCACGGGATTTATAAGGGGTTTTAGTCCCGGAGTAGTTGCACTATGAACTGGATACCAACTGTTTTCAAAGCCTTGAAAGTCAGAAGCAAGTTTACTTCAGCTTATTAAAAAATACTTAACAGAGAGGATTTTCACATCATTTTTGGCTTGAATACAGTAGCCACTCTTTTTGCACTACCATGATTGTCCAAGGCTCTTTCAAATTGGGTTTCTGGTGAATTTAATCTGAAAAACTGATTTACTGGTATATTTCTGCCACCATGTTGGGTCTACCACATGGTTGGTTTGGCTGATGTTTATCAGACATCGGTGTTTTCAACACAGGCCTGTTTGAAAGAAGAAACAAAATAGAAGGAAGAGTTGTTTGGTAGCTTTGGGAAATGCTGAATCAGAAAGAGCCTCTTAATTTATCCAGAGGAGAGAGCAAAATGCTGGCTATCTCGGGAAGGGCATGGGCGAATGGTTATAGGGAGCAGTTTTCCCACCTCCCCCAAGTCACAGTCTCACACTGCACCCTAGGAGAATGGTTCCTGCAACTCACGGTGTGCTGTGAGAAAGTCTGCTGGCTCAGAAAGGACCCAGTGCTTAGGAGCATGCCTGACTTCAGGAGCACGGCGGGGGTGGACACCGAGGAGGTGCCCCGTCACTGCTTAAGTTACAAGTAATTCTCAACATGAGCGTACATTGACTTCTAACCACCAGTGGTGGATATGTGAGCTCCTGAGCTGGTGGCTGACCCCAAGAGGACTATTACAGACAGCATGTGACACACAGGCAGAGAAAAGAATTGCTATGTCTCTATTTATCCCATGACTTCTATGGTCACCCACATGGCCTTTTGTTCTTGAAGAGGACAGGAACTTTGGAAAGCAAGGTCACTCCATTGCTTCCACAGGTCATCTTCCCAGACTTGCCTGAGCTTCAGAATCTCAGTTTTCTACTGTTTTACATATTTTTTGGAATTTTTCTTTTTTTATTATAAACTGCTATACTTTACATATTCAACAGAGTGCAGAAAATGATATAACAAATATCCAAGTATCTACCACCCCGAATTTAAAAATGTTAGCATTTTGCGTATTTTATCAGATATTTTAAAACTGTAGACAGAATTAAAACCTTGCATATCTATTTTTAGTAGAGGGAAAAGCATAAACATTTTAGTGGAGTGCATTGCTGGCTGTACAAAGTAGCTTCTTTTGAGTTTTCAGATAATGAAGACTTTGTGGATTTGTGCACAGTACTAAAGTCCTAGGGATCTAATAATAAACTGTTCCTTTCAGTATTTGAACAAATCTCAAGCTTACATCCTATGTCTTTCACTGTCAGTTTCCCAAATGTCCACAGGATAAATTCTCATTCCAGCCAAACGTGAAGAGTGCTGGGGCTCCAAAGGTTACAAGTGTGAAAAAGTACACACTAATCTACCTGGAATTTTGCCCTCATTAAATAAGAAAAAAATTATCAAATATTTTTTGAAAGTTCAACAACTCTTTAAACAATGTTCAATTTTTTTTTTTTAACATCTGCCGTGGTTAAACTGTTGATGAATGAAGGATTAATTCCACTACTGTGATAGAGGCTTAGACTGTTTAAGGATTCTCATAGTGGTCTCTCCTGAATTTTAGTCCTGAATTTCCAATTCAGTTCATTTCCACTAGAATGTTCTGTGAATGTTTCAAGCTTGAAATGCCTGAAGCCAAAACGCATTCCCTTTCTGTCCAATTATCTTCCCTTTCCAATTCCTCCTCCTTTTTCTATTAAAAACACCACTGTTCTTCCAGCCACCCTGATTCAAAGCCTTGGAACCAACCTCAATACTCTTGTCTCTTTTGTATTCAAGGTCCTTTTATTCACTGAAGCCCATTGAATTTGTCCTAAAAATACCTCTTATCTGTTTACTCCTTTCCAATCCCACTGCCGTCATTCATTTGGGATATTTTTCACCTTTAGAGTTAGGCCATTGGATCCGATTCTGCCTTTCCCCTTTCTATTTTCAATTCATCATCACTATCAAATTAACCTTCTGGAAAAAGGATTTTGTGTGATTCTTCTCAACATAAATTCAATGATAGCCACATAGCTTTACAAAGACAACTTTTGTGTCCAGAACTTACAGTATTTTCCATAAGTTTTGTATACCCAGCATTGTAGTACATCCCACATTATTATCCTCAGATACATAGCCCTACTTGCCTTCTCTAATTCTCTGATTCCCATTCAATGATTTTCTGTCTGAATCTTCCTTCTGCTTCTACATTAAACAAACAAGTCTTAATTGGGCACCTAATATGAATTAGATCATGTGGTAGGACTGATGTGCAAATGAACAAGAGGGAAATGACACCTGCTCATATGGACTTTACAACCTAGTGGAGAAAACAAGAGAATAAATAGTTGACTGGAATACTAGGCTGTGCAGGATGCAGTTCCTCTACAACAGGCAGTAGTATAACCAAACTCTATAGTTAGGCACAGAGATTCACAGTAGGCTTTCCAGAGGATGAGATACCCAGGATTCATTCTTCATAATGTTTAGCTTGGAGAAGAGGCAAGAATGAGCTCTGCAAAGAAGAAACTATCCTGTCCTTCCCTTAGCATCCATTGCATATGCTTTCTTGGGTAGACAGGAGTTTACTGTGACAGTACAGGCTTCAGGTTACACATATGCCATCCTTAACCCTAACCCTGTTACATGCTAGTTGTGTAAGTAACCATGAAAATGTATTCAGTCTTACTAAGGGTCAGTCTCCTAATCTGCAAAATATAGTAACTGTGTATCACAGAGTTCACTCAGCCAATATATATTTGTGAAACATAAGAGCCAAGTATTCTTCTTAATTATTAGGGCACATCCATGAACATAACAGAAAGCCTAGATCTTATGGCACTTATATTTTAGTAGGGAAAAGTAGATGGTAGGCAAAACAACATATAAAGCATATTATATAGTGAAGAGTGGTAAGTTTTATGGAACAAAATTAATCCAAAAGAGCAGATAGAGAGTAATTGGATCATGTTTCAATTTTATGCATTCATTGATTTATTCTTTAACTCATTCATTTGTTCAAATATTATTGAAAGCCTGATACATGACTAGCACTGCTATAGGCCCTAGGGATATAGCAGGAACTAACAGACAAAAATCCTGGTCTTTATGGGAGTTACAATCTGATGGGGAAGAGAGACAAGGTACAAGATAAAAATAAGAAAATGTGGAGAAGTAAATGTAAAATAGAGAGGTGGGAAAAAGAAATATGTTAGAAAAGGGTGGTCAGTTAAGCTTTGTGAGACAGTAAGAGGTTATTAATGATGTGAAGGAAGTAAAGAGACAAGCCGTGTGACCAAATGAAGAAAAAAATTCCAGGGACACTAAGTATGAAGGTGTCAAGTAGGCTAGTACTAGTATGAACTAGAGGAGTGTGTGAAGGCAAAAGCAAAAAGAAAGGCAGGTAGGTAGGGTTGGTGAGGAAAGCCAGGATCTTGGGTTATTGTAAAGACTTTCGTGTCTATTCAAAGTGACATAGAAAGTCAGGTAGGAGCAGAGGAATGACTTCATCAGACTTCAGTTTAACAAAATCATTCTGGGTGCTGTCAAGAAGAGTCTAAGGGGAAGAATAGTCTAAAGAAGGGCTAGAGGGTAGGTAGGTGGGAGACTACTGCAGTAACTTAGGCAAGGAGTAATGGTGACTTGCACCAGGGTGGTAGCAACAGAGGATGGAGGGGAAGTGGCAGTATTTTGGATGTATTTTAAAGGTCTGACTAATGGGACTTGTGATAGGTTAAATTTGGGTTTGGTCAATTCCATTTTTGGTTTGAGCAACTGTAAGTGTGGAAATGAGGAAAACTCTGGAAGGAATAGGTTGGGGAAAATATGAGGAGTTCAGCTTTTGACACATTGATCTAAGAAAGTTTCACTGCAGAAGAGGTGGCTGGGTATGATCTGCAGGAGAGGAAGCAAAACTTGAGAAGACTAAAAGAGCTGTTGAGAGAACACCTGGCACAGCGCAACGTCAGACACGCCCAGTTCATTCCGCGCCGTCGTCCATTACAGTCTCCCTGTGCTCCAGGGAGCAGCGGCTGATGTTTACGCATTGAACACCCTCCCCCTCGTGGGTAGCTATACCTAGTCCACTGTGGTTGCCAAACTATATTTGCTTGAATGTCTGATGGAAAGGAATAAATTCTAACCTGTCAAGAAAGTGGTTCCAATCGGCTTCTCTTTCTCCTTTCCTTCCAAGCAAGCAATTCTGGCCAAGATGTTCTCACATCTGGAGAACGGGAATTGGAGGGCTGCATCCCCTGTCCTCTGTCCTGTGATTAGCAGTGTGACAGTCTCTAAGTGTGGTGCCACCTGCAGCAGAATCAGTGAGGATCATGGTAAAAGATGAACTCCTGGACCCTTTCCCAAACCTTCTCATTCTGAATTTCTAGGGGAGAAGCTGGGCTTTTTCTGTTGCAGACACATTGATTCCTTGGAACTTGAAGTTTCAGAACTACCAACACTAAAGAAGATGACCCTTCGTTGACATTTTTCCTCAGAGGCAGATAATTACTAACCATGATGCGGTGAATTATAGCCATTCTGCAATTTTATGATAATGTGTGCTCATCACCTAATCAAACTGCAGTCGAGTTAGATGCTGGCTGGCTCAGATTTCCTCTCACATTGTCAGGTGATTGCTTCAGCAAAAGGCCTGGTGCCAGATACCTGTCGGTCGAACTTTGTGGATTGAGAAGTATGGGAGAACATGTAAATGCCAAGTCTCTGCTTTTATATTCTAAGAGTTTTCAACCAGTGACCATGATTCCATTCCACATTTTCAAGAAATAGGACAAGCTCTCAACTCTAATGGAGCAACGGCCTCTTTGTATTACTCAGTGGGTCTATGACACAAGCAGGACTTAAAGTCACCTGTTGACTTCTGGAAACATCTTTATGAAGCTCTTTATTGCCCATCTTCCTATTCCATTAATATGCCAGCTCCATGAGGGTAATGTTAAGACTGCTCATCGCTTTCTCCACAGTGCCCGGAAGAGTGACTGGCACACAGTAGTTGTTCCATAGATGAATAAATCCTTCCCACTTCCTGAAGTGAAGAATCAAATCTACATGCATTTCCATCTGCAGAGTATCACTGTTTCCTGTAGTTTACATCTACATTCCTCACCCCACCAGTTAACTACCCCCTACATAAATCTGTACAGTTTTTACTTAACATATAACTTTCTGGTGACCCCATAAAAACTTGGCAGAAATTCTCGGAAAGGATGATATTGTAATTGGTCTATAGGGGATTCATGGAAGGATAAATTTCACATTATTCATGTTTCCAGATGGGCTTTAGTCCCCAGGGCAGTCATTCCAGAACCTTTTCTCAGTGTTAAGTTTACTCCAAGAAATATAAATAGTGATTTAGAACTTGATTGCTCCCACAAAACGCTTCCCTGTTTGGGTGCAGGGTGGGAAGTAGGGCAGAGGAAGAGTCAGCTGGGAAGCAGGATGAGGGGCTGCTGTCCACAGGGAGAGCCATGGTGAGTGAGATGCAAGTCTGAAGTGTTTCTGAGGGGACAAACTAGAGACAGAACTGTCCACCTACGGCCAGGCAATTCAGGAAGTTGTGAACAGCAATAGCCCTTGAATGCTTACATGCCAAGGTTGGAGCAGATGCAGGCTCATTCCTACCCTTCCATGGAAACATCTTCAAACACCACGGCTAGTGTCCGAGTCTTCAAACACTTCCAAACTAGTTGGTATGTTGTGATACTAAGACTGACTGTACTATGCTTGAAGTGCTTCCTAAGCTAATATATTAACACCTTCAACAAATATTTGCATGTCAGTTTCTGCACTGAATGCTATAGCCAATAGCAAGGATGCAGGCTAAGTACCATTTTTACTAGTGCATTTGTCTTTATTTCTTAGCTTTGGATTCTGGCCATTCATATATTCTCAACAACCTGATGTTTTCAAAAAGGTACATTCAGAGCAGGGAGGTCAGAGTAAATTTTTCAGGAGTTTTGATTGTGGGTCAGTGGAACCCTGATATTCTAAGGATATGATGACATGATTTATGATTACAAATCATATATATAGCCCAACACATATTAGGC
This sequence comes from Dolichotis patagonum, assembly GCA_004027295.1. Taxonomy (NCBI): domain Eukaryota; kingdom Metazoa; phylum Chordata; class Mammalia; order Rodentia; family Caviidae; genus Dolichotis; species Dolichotis patagonum. Next base: position 54,371 of record PVJX010009066.1, on the reverse strand, counting down.
ATTTGATTCATGGAAGTCTTAATCTGAATTTCAGTATCATTTTGAACAAAGGCAAGTTTATTTGTAAAGAACAGTGTCATGGTTTGTCTGGGCTGCTGCAATGCCTCCAGACTGGAATCTTTGTTTCTACTCTTGTCCTGGAGGATCTGTTTTCCACTCAGGAGCCAAAACCTTTTATCGTGACTCAGTTGAAACCCTCCAGTGGCTTCCTGTTGTAATCAGAATAAAATTCCATTTCCTTACCAGGATCTGCATAGCACAAGGGTGTGGTTCTGCTTATATCTGTGACCTCCAGAAATGCACTGGCTTACAGCTGACCTGAAATTCTTTTTCACCTTATCTTTGCTTGCTTAGCTTTTCATATTCATGGCGCAGTTCAGATACTTGCTCAGAGAGGTCCTTCCCAGCCACCCTATCAAAGTACTTTTGTCTCTTTTCCCACAGCTTCTATTTATCCCCCTAGCATATTTCATATTCTTCCCAGCAGGAATATTATAGCAATTTACAGTAATAAATATGTATTGGATGAGCAAATCTGTATTGCAGTTATTAAGTACTCAGGGGTTTTCTGGAGATGTCTTTGTTAACAGATTCCCAATAATTGGACAGCACCTTTTAAATCATATTTAAACATGGTACATGGCACAGACTTCTACTGCATAGGATTAACATAGTACTTCATTTCTTGTTGTTAAATTAGCACCAGACCAGTGACTGGAACAATCATCTGACCAAAGAACCTATTGATGGTTTCACACAGTGACCCAGGAAGGGAAGGAAGTTCGCAGAGGCTGCTGGTTAAAATTGCCAGTGTCATTCTGTATTTGCCTACTGGAAATGTGGTATGGTGGCAGAGACTGGCAGCTTGATGCTATCCGATAAAAGGAAGAGCGCATAACGAGAGCTGGCTGAAACATGACAGAAGGATGATGACAAGGCGATCTCGGGCCTGATGTCACATTGAGACTGGAGGTTGGTAGGACGGTGCCCTTCCGTGACATGCAGCTGTGCTTACCGATTTGATGGCCTCTCTTTAAAACTCACATGGAGAAAATTAAAGTTTCTCCTGGGTTTGTTGTTGTTATTTCTTTTTTTGTTATTGTTTTTTGTGTGTGTGGTTACATGTGAATAATCCATTGAGTCTTAGCAGTTACTTAAAATCCATATTTCTCTTGTCAAGTGTTAAGCAGCTGTGACGAACAGGGTAATGTAAGTCTCCCCTCCCTATGCCGTCTTGCTTAACTAACTAGCCATATTTGCATACGTATGTATTTTTTTCTCCATTCCTTTGACAGCATAGTATCAGAAATAGTATATCGTCTTCATAGATCTTCCCTGTTGGAAATTGTTGAGACACTGCCCGTATCCAACCATTTTAATGACTTAAGGTCAAAGACAGTTTTCTTTCCCCTTCAAAGAATGATCATGAATAAAAACCATTTGTCAGCCACTAGGAACTTGTGAGTTTTCTAAGCCTGCTGGACTGGATTTCTCAGTCTTGTGAAACAAAGTTTTCCATTCATACAGTTTCACTTACATTGTCCTAAACCAGACAGTGGTTTCACTGGCTGATGGAAAGGAGGACTCATTTCAACTTCAAGCATGTTTTTCACACCTGCAAAACACCTGGCTCTAGTGAGACTTCTTTTCCTTTCCCTTCCCAGCTCTGCAGAATGATCAAATCTCAGGCCATGGAAAACAGACAAGCTTTAACTCTCTCCCTGTCTTCCTGTCTCTTCTTGATCCACAGCTTGCATAAAATGGTGGCTGAGAGCCACTTACTGAAGCCACGGCTACAGATCTTCTTTCCCAACTGCAGAGAAATAACTGATGGGGAATGAGGAGCTATCTCCAGGCCTCACAAACAATGCCTCAGGAGCACTGCTGGTCATCACTGCTCAGTGAGTGAGAATCAGAGAGCAGGATATGAATTTTTCTCACCTCAAAAAAACCCCGTGAGAGATAGTCTCCCAAGGTTTATAGGAAATTTGTTTCTGACCCAAGGGTCAGGGAACCACTTACTATGAATTTTAATTGGCTGCAAAGTAATTGCTATTTCATCTCCTACTTTGGCAGGAAAAAAAATTTAAGAAATGAATTTAACAGAAAGATTTTTCTTCCTTCTCTCTCTCTTTCTTTCTCTCTTTGTCCTTTCCCCTTCCTTTCTCTTCCCACCCTTTCCTTCTCTTTCCTTCCTTTTTCCTTCTTTCCTTTTTATGAGCTTAACCCTACAACTGCTGAAAACCTAGCAGAGGGGCTGGTCAATAGACATATGGAGGTAGGGTGTGTCCATCTTTAGAATTTTTTCTTGAGGAGAATTCTGGAAAATTACAGCATTCATTTTTGATTATAAATCTTTCAGGCTGGCAGGAAGTTGTCCTGCTATTGCTCTAAACAGGCCAAGCTGCCTTTATGTTGCTATGAGAAAAGGCGCAGTGGGTGAGAGATGCTGAAGGGATGGTCCAGAGGCCTGTCACACCCCACAAGTCAGAGGAAACTTATCCCAACTCCCCTTTAGTTGGAGAAGCTGGAGTCCCAGGTCTTTGACTTACTTTCCCATCTTTGGGGACTTTAGAGGTTTCATTTTTGTGGTTATCCATTCCTCTTAGTTTTTCCTTTGAAAAAATTTTCCTAGCTTTTCTCTGCTCAAACATGTGTTTTCCCTCTTTCTCCTACTTGATATCTATTCCATATATACCATAAAAGGAATTTAAACATTTATAGTTGAATCAGCAAACATCTAAATATCTCTAATGAAACTGAGCATTCTTTTTGGAAATTTATGTCCATCTGTTCACTCTCGCTCACCTTTGCACCTTGTCTTCTTTTATTATAGAGGCTAAAAAGAAAACTTCCCAACTTCCGCTGTGGCTCGGTGGATGTCAAACAGTCCAGCTCCTGCTGGGAACCCACATGTGACTCATCAGGTGTGCTCTAGGCAATGACAAAGGCTGTCCTGGCAGTCCTCACAGGGAAGGTGGCTTTCCCGCAGCAGGCTGGATCACCTCCTGTGCACTGCAGCTCTGAAGGGCGGGCGGGCAGGGAGGGGTCTGGGATCCCTGTCTGTCATGCTTTTTTTTTTTTTTTTTCTTCCATCAGGGTTTTTATTCTCATCTTATTCCTAACCTAGGAGCCTCCATTTTCCAGGTTCAGAGAACTTGGAAGATTTTTCCTCACTCTGACTCAGTAGTTTTTTACTCAGCCCTAACCCTCACTGTTTCCCCACTGCACCCCAGGTTTATAAAACTCATGAAACTGCAAGCACCTTTTGGGTGGGTCTCCTCAATAGTGGAAAAAAAAATCCCACATCTGTGCTGATCCAGCCGATCCTCCACCCATGCAGGTGCACCATTTCGGGGGGAGCTGTGCTTTGTCTATTGAAATAAATGATTAAAGACCTCTCAGTTACTTTCATCTGGTTTGTTGTCTTAGTCTTTGCTTTAATTGGCTGCTCCAACACCTGACTGTTCACCATAGTTCCCCCCTCCTCCCCTCCAGCTGTGAGCGCCTGACCGAGCCAGGCCGCACAATTCTGGACAGTTAAGTCTCAGAGAAAGTCAGCTGCATGGTTTATAAGAGTGGGGAGACGCAGGACCTGGAGATGCAGATAAGCCAAAACCCTAAATGCTGAGAAGATAAGGAGAGAGCATGGTTCTTGATAACATTGTCGAGCCACTGCAATAGCCTGTCGATTCCAATCTTTGCATTTCTTGTATTAGAAAAATAAACTTCTGATAGTAACTTAAAAATACATCAGCAGATTCTTTGCCCCTCTTCCCATCAAAAGAAAATGTTTAATTCCCTTCCTCTTAATTATGGGTCAACCTTATGGCTCATTGTAACAAGTAGAATACAGCCTAACAAATAGAATACAGCCATATGCTAGAAGCAACACATGGAGAAACCACAAAGAGATAGATGTCCAAGGGGCCCCAGCTGTTCCAGCCTCCAGATGTTTGAATCTGCCCAGGCTCCAGACAAATGAATGAATGTGCCTTCACACATGGGTGATTGCAGCCCCTTTTGTGTTGATTGCAGCTCCTTTCAGCTGAGGCAAAGGGGAACACAGACAAGCTGTCTCTGTTGAGTCCTAACCAAATTGCAGATTTGTAAGCAAAACGAGTATTTGTTTAAACCACAAAGTAGTGGGTGTTTCAATACATAGCATAGATAACCAGAGAAGCTCTGTTCATTTAAGCCATAGTCAAGTATGCTGTTATTTATAGCCAGAAGCATTCCTAGCTCTTCAATGTTGCAGTGTTAAGGAGAAGAAAATGTCATAATCTTATCAAGGTAAATACGAGATGCTTCTCAAGAACAGGCACTTTCATGGCAAAGCCTGTCTCACAACCTAAAAGATTCAAGTGCAATTGAGAGCTGCTACCTCACATGTATATGAAACATAAATATGGTTTTGCAAAATTTTACATTAATAGATTTCTATAATTTAAAATGTTGGTCAGATCGAATGTTTTTTCTCTACTCTTTTTTGGTAAGAGTTAATATTCGTTCGTCAAGAACTTGCTATGTAAGCTGGATGTGGTGGCATATACCTGGAATCCCAACACTCAGGAGGCTGAGGCAGGAGAATTGTTGGGAGCTTGGGACCAACCTGGGCTACAAAGTGAGCCTAAGGCCAGCCTGAACTGCATAGTGAGACCCTGTCTCAAAAAGCCACACACACACACACAACACACACACACACACATAAAACCCAAAACAAAAAAACAAAACAAAACAAACCCCCCCCAAACAAAAACTTGCCATGTACTAGATGCTAAAGACACAGGTTGACAAGATGGTTGACGCAGGATCCCTGCCCCATGAAGCATACTTTCTAGTGTGGGAAGAGGTAATGTAAATATAAACAAGCATTAACATGATAATTTCTGATGATAGTGAATGGCATGAAAAATAAATGAGTGTAGGAACTGCAGGGAGAAGGGAAATAGTCTTTTTAGTACAGTTAAAAACAGGGGAGCCACGTGAGTCACTCCCTTCCCTCCATCTAACCCTAAACAGCACCCAAAGATTATTCCCGCTTCTGTTATCCTAGGAGGGCAACAAAATAAAATAACAAAGCCTAGGAGACCAGCAGGAGCACAGGGTGCCAGGGCACTGGTACCGTAGGAAACTTGGGGAGGTACCTAGAGCACAGGTGTCTGAGCTTTAAACTCTGAAAGCCTGAGATATCAGCCCCTGTCCCCCTTTTCTTGCTGCTGTTGCTACCTTTCCTGTGATCTTCAATAAATGCAGCTACTTCCTACTTACTCCTGGGTAGATGTTTGGCCATTCTTTTCTTATTGCTCCTGGAAACCTGGGCTGTTTTTGACTCATTCAACTGTAGCACCTTGGCTGAAACGCCGGGGAAGGGTCTTCCGAGGAGACATTGGAAATGATGGGACTCAGCGGATGAAAGGAGCCTGCTGGGTAGAGCTCTGGGGCTCAAGTGTTCAGACAAGGGAACAGTTAGTGCAAAGGCCTTGAGGGTGGTGTAGACTTGGCATTGCCCAGGGAGGGAGCCAGTGGAGGAGTGTAGTACTAAGCAAGGGAAGGGGAGGTAGAGCCCGGATCACCTATGTCCTTCTAGGCCACAGTAAGGAATGAGGATTTTACCATAGTGCAATGTTCCACGTTAGAAGTTTGTGAACAGGGTAGTGACAGAACATGACTGTGGGGAATTAACTAGTGGTCAGCTTGTAACACCCGGCTGAACTGAATGAGTGTGGTGCTGGGTGTGCAAGGCCACCTGAGGATAAAGGCAGAAATGGATGGGAAGATAGTGTGCTGCTGATTCTCCTGGTGAAGTTTGTCGCTGGTTTTCCTGATATGAACTCAGCTGTTCTCATCATCAGAGGAGCTCAGGTCCTTGCTCACTGTTGCTGAGGAGGCTGCGGTTCTTTTTGGGAGAGCTCTGGTTCTTACCTTGAACATCACTTCCTGCCTGCAGTGCGGACCCCTCAGGCTGCTGGCACAGATCCTTCATCTTCCTGTGCAGACTTTCTAGTTTCCACCGCTGACCTTTGGGCCTTGTCAGTGCAGATCCTTGGTACAGACCTGCGTGAGACATGGTGGTGGGCTCTAGGCCTCCAAATGGACTGGGGCAGGACATTGCCATGGGATCCAGGCCCTCAGCTGGACTCTTTGAATCTCTAATGTTTGGGCAGATCTGCTTTACTCTTCTGCATTTGAGTCTTTGGGTGAATGTCATAAAATAATGCAATAAATTATATGTCCTGTATTAAATCTATTCCACTATAAACCCTGACTCCAAAGTGATTTACCTCTTTAAGAGAGCACACTGTAGAGAAAGGTGTACAGAGGAGCGGGAGATAAAGCTGAGACACCAGTTAAGGGATTGCACAGTGATCGAGAAGGGATGACTGTATCCCTGTGGCAGTGGAGCTGGGTAGTAGCACGAGCTTTGGGGTCTTGGGGACGTGCTTTGAAGGAGCCTATGCAAACTGCTGTTAGAGTGAGAATGGATGTCCACACCATTCAGAAAGGCTAATTATCAATTCTTATGAAACTTGGTGGCTGGGTCATCATTTGGCTATCCCATCCAATTGTTCTTTTAGGCTGTAGATGTATGTGGAGGAGAAACCAGAGGCACAAAAGGGGATAGACACAAAGAATTTAAAAATGAAGCCAGACATGTCCTGTATGTGGTTTCAAGCAGGTGCTTTTAGTTACTGCCCCCTCTGCTTATATGGCATCAAGCCATGTAGCCCCCTTTCTGGTGTCATCTTTCTAGCTCTGGGTTCTTTTTGTTCTAAATCAGAACACTAGGGTTTGGGTTACTTAGGATTTAGCATGACTCACTGTTACGGATTAGATCTAAAATGTCTCCCAGAAGTCTCAGGCATTTGGAAGTTGATTGGATTATGAGGGTGCTATGCTCACTCATCGGTGGGCTAAAGAGTTCATAGCTGCATGATAGGAGGTGGGACCTGGGTGGAGGCGGGCTGCAGGGGGCTTGCCCTAGAAGAGTGTATTCTTGTCTTCTTTTCCTCTCTTCTTTCTCTGCTTCTGGTTGATGTGGGATGAGGAGCTGTCTTCCACCATGACCCTTCCACCATGCTGATTCTACTTCCGAGCCAGTCAACCATGAACAGAAACCATCAGCCAAAATAAACCTCTCCTCCTTTAAGATGTGAGTGTTGGGCATTTTGTCTCAGTGAGAGGGAAAGTGGATGAGACAATCATCCTTGTGGGACTGGGAGGAAGGTAATGAATGCTGCTAATTAGCTTGGTAAGTATTCTCTGCAACTAGAGGGTATCTGGTTTGCAACTAGAAAGCTGGAGTAATTATCTCTTTATTATGTATGAGTCTTATTACATTAGCCTCATGGGAATTTAGGACTAGTTAGCACAGATAAATTTATGTACAGGTACAGGCTAATGACAACATCATGGATTTCTGCCCTGTAGCTCCTCTCAATCTACAGGCGCCACCTCTTGTAGTACAAGTTGGTCACTATGTCTGAAAACATGGATGATATTATCTTATACTAATAAGTCATTCTATGTTTACCTGCATTTCCAGAATTTGGTGACCACAGACAGATTTTGGGGGCAAAACATTCTGGCAGTCAAGGTGTTCTACAGCTTCTAAAAAATGGTATGTGGCCTGTGTCTCTCACCTCACATGATTGGACATGAGATGACCACTTGATTCAAGGAGGACCAAGACCTCAGTCAGCCTACTAATAACTGGAACAGTCCCAGAGTCATATTCAGTTGTTTATAGGAAAACAGAGAAAGGTGGACTCCAGTGTGAGAGTGAAGCAGCTATGCAAAAGAGGCAGAGGAGAGATGGGCCAAGCGTGCATCTCGGGAATGTGGACGCTTTTGGTTCTTAATTCCAACCCTTGCTGAGGTCTGGCACCACTCCTGCCTTTAGCTCCTTGACACACTTGAGTCTTTTTACTAAATTCCCCACTTAAGGGTTAAGCAGAGTCCACCAAAGAGTCTGAACTGGCATAATTCTATATCTTGTCCCTAGTTTCCCTGGAGAAAGCTACTTGTGAGCATCAGGAAGGAGTGTGTAAATAAATATGAATCTACTGTCACTGCAATGGAAAGAATTTAAGACGAACTCTTTCTGGAACAGTACACAGCATCTTCTTTAAATGCAAAGGGCAGCTCCTCTTTCTATTTCAAAATACATTTTTTTAAAATTAGAAAATCGCTTTCCCTGAGGTAATAACGGAGAATCTGCTGTTTGAAAAACAATTTAAAATACATACACTCCAGCAGATCTTCCCTCAAATGAACAGCTGTCCCAGATACCCAGAGCTAAAATGTCCTCATAAATTGTTTGCACTGTCCTTTCCTAAAACTATCTCCGTTGGCTACAACTGAACAGAGCTGCTTCTAGTCTTAGTTCTATACACTCCAAGCTGTACGTTATTTGATGAAGAGCATAACGTTCCTGGCTTGTAAATGGCCAGCAACAGGAAAGGGAATAAATTCCCTTCTTCCTGCATAATGTCTCTCCTTGTTTATAGCGGGTAACCTTGTAAGGCTGAGCAAGAAAGTGGTGCCCTCAAAATGGCAAGTGTCTTTAGCTATGCATGAGAAAGATGCAAAGGAAGGAAGGTGAAAAGCTAACAGCCCAAGCAGCACGAGGAAAAGCAGGGGGTGGGGAGCAGATCAGGAGGCGAGTTCCTCCAGGGTAAGGATGACAACAGACTTGTCCCAGAGCCAAGCCTTTTGCCTGAGCTGAAACAGGAAATCAGTGTTTGTGAGGTGACCTGAATGAATGAACAAAGGACTGAAAAGGCTAATCAGTGAAAGTCAGAACACTATGTTCCTCATTGCTAATCAGACAAGAATTTTTTTCTGTAGAATTTAAAACCTTTAGTCCTTTTGAACTTGGTCACCCAATTAGAATCTGATATTGTCTCTGGATAAAAAAGACAAACTTTAAAAACTTTTCAGGCTCTCACAGTTAAGACTGTTGCATATTATTTTGAATTTAGATAACAAGTCATAATCAAATACCCTGACTGTGCCAGGGCATATGAATAGAGGTGTTCATTCTGCACTCTACCTATGAGACCACTTGCATATTCTCATGGTGAGGCTGCTTGTGCCACTGCACTCCATAAAGGACAAGAGACAGGAAGTACCTTCTACCTGGTGTCTACAACCTGGTGCCAGCCCCATCATGGAGCATGGGAAACCACTGCCACCCTTTTTAATTACAGTCCCTGGAAGAAGAGACCAAACCCCTTCTGATTTGGAGAAAGCCTGGCTTCTTTATCTTATTAACAATAACATATCCCAGCGCTCCAGTAATTACAGACCTATTTCTGAAGCAATCAAATTGCTTATTTGAAGGAAAGACTGTTTCTGTTCCCTAATGAGTGCAAACAGTTCCCCAGAGCCCGAAGGTGATGTGTGTGAATGTCCCACTGTAACAATGAAAAGCGATTATAAATAAATGACACAGAGCTGCTGTGTTCTTAAAAATCACTGCATGATCAATTTGAGAGACATGCATAGAGATGGGACTCATGAGATTCTGTATTAATTATTCTGCCCGAAGGAAAATGATACTTGTCCTTTGTTGGTACAGAGAAGCTTCAAGAGACTTGGAAAACGTGATCCTATTCATCTTTCTCAAACCACTGACAGATACGGCTGCCCTCACTTTTTGCAAGGGGAAGCTGAGGAGCAGATAGACGGGTGTTTCTGTTCTTAGTGGAGTGTTTGAACGCTTGTCTAGCATCAGCTCCAATAGAACCATATGTCTCTCTCCTACTTAACTATTCTGATAACTCTTTGCTTTTGAAAATCTGCATTTAAAAAAAACAGGAAGAGGGAATTAACAGAAGGATGGGATGAAGGTGAATTTTTAATTTTATAAGCTACCAACTTCTTAACATAATTTGAATGAGGGATCTCTCTCTCTTTCTTTGTCTCTGTCTCTGTCTCTGTCTCTGTCTCTGCCTCTCTCTCTGTGCACTTGCATATTTTAGTAAGTGTTGGCTCTGGGGTGGGAAAATATGATGCGAGCTGGGCAAAAGTGAAGGCATTTCATTTCAGCCACCAGACGTGGACTGCCCCTCACCGAAGTTTACACCTATGTCTGGAGGGGACAGGATTACAGGTCTGTCAGATCAGGGTGTTGATGGGATAACATCTTTCAGATTCTAAAGCGAAAATCTGGTTAATAGTTGCTCCATAACCCCCATCTGAGTCCTGCTGCTGCCCAGAATGGCAGTTTACAACTAATTTTTCATTCACAGGTCAGGCTGTGGACCACCAAGGAGGCCCTCTGAGAGCACACTGAGAAGTTAACTTGTTACTCTTTGCCATTGTTAAAAACATGAAAATTAAATCCATTTGAAATTCATACATGTATGAGTCTGCAATGGCAGCATTTCCAACAAGAGAAACCAAAAATTCCTCAGGAGCCCAGATATTTATGTTTCCAGAGATTCTGTGCTGCAGTATGAGGTCGTCAGTCCTCCTTAGATGAGTTTCTTGATTCTGAGTGACATGTGCCTTTGCATTGTTTCTTTGCACAAGCCTTAGTCATATGACATTCATCAGCAATTGGCAGAATCCCTCCCCCCACCAATTCAGAGTCTTGTTTCTGCTTACTTTTAAAAGAAGAGAGCACAAAAGTCATTTTCAAGAGTTTCTGGAAACTATGGTTTGGCAGTTTTAAGTGAACCAACTAATTGCACCAACCAATCACTAGCTAGTTGAGTAAAACAATTGCTTAGCTTCCTAACTGATGATCACATCCATTACTTCCTCTTGTTTTGGCTTTTCATTTTCATTTGTTTTATTTTTGGCATTGTGTAGGTATGGCTCAAGGTAAGTAAGCAAGACAATGTCATTGCTTACAGAAAATAAGTGGATGCTATGTTTAAAAAATGTGAACATCTATATGGGATGTACAACTTTGTTAAAAAAAAAAGTAGATGGAATTAAATAGGCTAAGCTCTCGAAGGAAAAAGAGAAGAGAATAGAAGAGAAAAGAATGGGAAAGGCTATCCCTACCAGGGAATGAAGTCTCTGCAGAAACTGATTATGTGGAGAATCCCTGCGGGTCTCAGAACAATTAGCTCTCAGAAAATGAGAGGACAGGCTTTGTGCTTTTGGGGATTCGAATGGAACAGGTGTCTGCTGTCCCTTAGGAAGCTGTTGACTCTCATTTTCTTTTGGATACTTGCCCCTGCAGGGTAAATCTAAACCCTTGAAAGTTAAAAATTTTCAACCACTGAGAGGCCCGAATAATTGGAACCTTGGAAGACATTATTGTTGCAAGATTCTACCATACTTACACTTCCTGGGGTGTTTTCTATCAAAGGAAAAAAAAAAATCTCTGTTCTTACTGAGAAGAGGCAAGAAGATGGCATATTTCCTAAAGCAGGGATGAAAAGGGGACAATTTTGAATTTTGTCTGTCACTATATTGACCAAATCCTTAGGACCACATGAACAGTGGGAGAAGGTGACTAGGGCTGAACCTTCCAGAACCCTGATAAAAACGCGGTGTGTTTTTCCAGGGAGTGGGAGCAAGGTCATGAGGCCTAGCGCAGAAAGCAGCAAGTGGGCAAATGCAAACCAGCGAAGGAGACTAATTTTCTCCTCTTACCTGCTGAGAAAGATTAGGTGTATTTATGCCAGGAAAGGTGCTATTAAACTGATGAAGGAGAGTCTGATGGAGAGTTAATTAAGGAGCCTGTGTATAAGGAGCCAGAGAAATACCTATCTCCTCCCCTGTGTAGGAGGAGGAAGGTGTGGGAAAGGCATATCCCAGGGGGAGGGGGAGGACTTTTCCCACAAGGAGTCAGCAACACATTCTTTAGAGTCAAAGACTTTACACATTTTGGATTGTGTGTATTTTTCAGCAGCCGCCATGAAAAGTCCTCCTAGGAAAGGGAGGACTAGGAAAGTTTCTCCTAGGAAAGGGAGGAAGTCAGTCCTCCCTGACTTGGTTAGGCTGACTGCCAGCTTGTAGATGCCAAGGTCAGGCAGCTTTGCCTAATAGAGAATAGAAGCGGAAAGAAGGAGAGGGAAGAGCCATCAGAGGGGAGGGGAAATAACTAAATCAGTTCAATAAGGAGACAGCCCTGAGGCCCCCCAAATCTTTGGGGTAGACTGGAATGGACAAAATGTTTGATGAGAGTAGTTTTGTTTTTTTAAAGATGGAACTCTAGGAGTGAGACCAATAGAATGTGTGGGTGTAGGGACTCACCGTGGGCCTTACCTGGTGTCCATGTTATAGAGTAAAACAGAGTTGGACTTGAGAACGTGCTGCACTTTAATATGCAACTGCAGGGATCAGCACACAGAGAAAAAGGAGAAGCACTTCGCAGGGTAGAAATCTATTTCCACTGGTGATTGCAATTTAAGTGTCTACATGGGCACAATATTTTTGGAGAGATATAGCAGTATCTATCAGAACTCAAAACTGGCACATTCTCCAATTCAATATTTTTACTTCACAAAATCTGCTCTTCAAAAACACACATGAATACAAAATGGCAGGACAGGGCCCAGGACACAGCTCTACGGGGAGCATTTGCTTAGCCTGCGTGAAACCCTGGGCTTGGTCTCCAGCACTGAGAAAAACAAACAAAGCAAAACAAAAACAAACAAACAAAAACCCAGGATGAAAGTAGAGAAATCTTTGAAAAGCCCTATTTGTAATAGCAAACACTTGCAAGCAACCTGATTGTCAATTAAAAAAAGGGAATGATTAAATTGATTATTATATAAGTATATGGAAAGATGTCCAAGATATTGGGAATTGATTTTTATAAATTGAAGTAAATTACCCATAACATAACTTTAGCCATTTATCATCTTTTAAAAAATTTTTTTATTTAAAGAGAAGAAGAAAGAAAAACAAAACAAAACAAAACAAAACAGAAAGAGGGTAGCAACAATACAGAATTCCAAAGGGGAAAGAAAAAGAAAAAAATGAACAACCACCACAACAACAAAAAATAAATAAAAACAAAAACAAAAATACTAAGAAATTGCCACTTGATAAGTTACATACTGTCATCACTGGAAATAGTTGTTCAAGTTACAAAGTTAAAACATACAAAGTACACATTCAAATAATGAGACTGTTAACGGTTCTGCTCAACATTCTAACAAAAACAGTAATATGGACATCTATCTTACACACTTAAACACACATGCAGTTATATCCTTTAGAGCACTTTCTTTTTCTCTTTTTTACAGTAGCAATTAAACATTTTGGGTTTTATTACTCCTACAGTTCTTATTACTTTTTACACTATAGAAGCAATGTGATTTATGAATATGATTCTTATTTATTTCACTAATGAGGATAGACTCAAGTTGTCTCCATTTCCCTATGAAGGCCTCAAGATCATCCTTTTTTATAGCTGAGTAATATTCCACTGTATAAAACTACCACATCTTTTTCATCCACTCTGCAGTTGATGGGCATATTAGTTGTTTCCAAGATTTAGCTATTACAAATTGTGCTGCTATGAACATGGGTGCACATATATCACTGTGATATGAACTTTTCAGTTTCTCTGGGAAAATACCCAGGAGGGGAATAGCTGGTTGAATGGAGCTTCCACTGCTAGTCTTCTGAGAATTCTCCATACTAATTTCCATAGTGGTTGTACCAGTCTACACTCCCACCAACAGTGGAGCAATGTTCCTTTTTCCCCACAGCCTCACCAACATTTGTTATCAGTTGATTTCTTGATGGCAGCTATTCTTTCTGGAGTGAGGTGATATCTCAATATTGTTTTAATTTGCATTTCTTGAATGACCAGTGATGGTGAACATTTCTTCATGTATTTGTTTGCCATTTGTATATCTTCATCTGAGAACTGTGTGTTCATCTCAGCTGCCCATTTTTGGAGATGGCCTTTGAATTTGGGGGGGGTTGATGTTTTTCAATTCTTTATATATTCTTGATATAAGTCCTTTGTCTGAGGGGTTGCTGGTTAAAATTCTTTCCCATTCTGTGGGTTTTCTTTTCACTCTGTTGGTGATTTCTTTTGAAGTGCAGAAACTTTTCAATAATATGAGATCCCAGTTGTTGATTCTCTGAAGTGTTTTCCGTGCAATTTGTGTTTTGTTCATGAATTCTCTGCCTACACTTATGTCTCCAATATTTCTACCTACCTTATCTTTTAGCAGATTTAGTGTTTCTGTTTTAATATTTAGGTCTTTGATCCATTTAGACTTTAGTTTTGTGCATGGTGATAGGCATGGATCTAGTTTTAGTCTTTGGCATGTGGAGAACCAATTTTTCCAACACCATTTATTAAAGAGGCTATCCTTCCTCCAGTGAACATGTTTAGCCCCTTTGTTAAATATCAGGTGGCTGAATGTCCTTGTACCTATATTTGTATCTTCTAATCTGTTCCATCGATCCTCAGGTCTATTTCTTTGCCAGTACCATGTTGATTGTATCACTGTGGCTTTGTAGTACAGTTTCAAGTCAGGAATTGAGATGCCTCCTGCCTTGCCTTTATTGCCCAGAATTGCCTTTGCTATTCTAGGTTTCTTGTGGTTCCAAATGAATTTTTGGAGTGTTTTCTCTACATCTGTGAGGTATGTCAGTGGTATTTTGATTGGGATTGCGTTAAATCTGTATAACAATTTTGGGAGTATGGCCATTTTCACAATGTTGGTTCTTCCTAGCCAAGAGCATGGAACATCTTTCCATTTTCTAATGTCCTCTTCAATCTCCTTTTTTAGCGTAGTATAATTTTCAGTATATAGGTCTTTTACATTTTTAGTTAGGTTGATTCCTAAGTACTTCATTTTTTTAGATGTTATTGTGAAGGGTGATATTTCCATAATTTCTCTCTCGGTGAGTTTCTTGTTTGTGTACAGGAATGCTATTGATTTTTGAGCACTGACTTTGTATCCAGCTACACTGATGAATTTGTTTATTACCTCTAGTAGTCTTTTAATGGAATTTTTTGGGTCTTCTATATAGAGTATCATGTCTTCTGCCAATAGTGATAATTTAACTTCTTCCTTTCCTTTCTTTATTCCTTTTATTTCCTTCTCTTGTCTGATTGCCCTGGCTAGTGTTTCCAGAACTATATTTAATAGGAGTGGTGGTAGTGGACATCCTTGTCTTATTCCTGATTTTAAAGTGAAAGCTTTCAGTTTTTGTCCATTTAGTATAATATTGGCTGTTGGTTTGTCATAGATGGCCTTTATAAGGTTGAGGTAGACACCATATATTCCGAGTTTCTGAAAGGTTTTTATCATGAACAAGTGTTGGACCTTATCAAAAGCTTTTTCTGCATCTATTGAGATGACCATGTGGTTTTTGTTTTTGGCTCTGTTGATGTGGTGGATTACATTTATTGATTTGCGTATGTTAAATCATCCCTGCATTCCTGGAATGAACCCCACTTGGTCATGATGTATAATCTTCTTGATGATTTGCTGCATTCTATTTGCTAGTATTTTATTTAGAATCTTTGTGTCTATATTCATTAGTGAGATTGGCCTATAGCTCTCCTTTTTGGTTGGGTCTTTGTCTGGTTTTGGTATCAGAGTAATACTTGCCTCCAGGAATGATTTAGGGAGGATTGCTTTCTTTTCAATTTCGATGAAGAGTTTAAGGAGTATTGCATCAAGTCTTCTCTAAATTTCTTATAGAATTCAGCTGTGAATCCATCAGGACCTGGGCTTTTCTTTGTTGGTAAGTTTTTTATTACGTTTTCAATTTCAATAGCTGATATTGGGTTATTCAAAATTGCTATATCTTCTTGGTTGAGCTTTGGTAGTTGCCATTAATCATCTTAAGTTTAAAATTCAGAGGAATTTAATTCATAGTATTACATAACTGTCAATGGCTAGTGTAAACTCTTAGCCACATGTAAGATGGGGTATTCCTTTACCCACTTCTCCATTGCTGATCACTATCACCATGGTCTGACCTCCTCTTCAGGAAGGGGAGAGTTCCTGTATGGCTTTTTTTTCTTTTTTTTTTTTTATCAGGACTCAAACTCAGGACCTTGTGCTTGCCAGACAGGTGCTGTGCTGCTGAGCATTATACCCAGCTGTATGGGCTTCTAAGGTGTTGCCAACTGGCTGAGAGTTCTTGCTCAACACATACAGAAATCATGAATTGGCAAAGTGTAGCTCTCCTAGTGTTAATAGCCTCAAACTGTGAATGCCGGTGACTGTCAGCTCTAGAGGTTAACAGCTGTCCTTGACACACAGAGCCAGAAGCTACCAGAAGGGCCAGGAACTCTTCTATCACCAGAGATGGTGGTTCCTGGCAACTCTGTCACTCTCGTTCATTCTATGGCTGCCACCCACTTTCACTGTTATCAGCTCTGGCTGCTGGCTGTGTTTGGCACCAATCCTTGGTATTATCAGCTGTTATTGTACCAGTTCAGCTACTTTAGTCAAGATCAAAATCATGAACAGGCGAGAATATGCCTCATAAAGAAGCTTTCTTAGTGCTTATTGCACAGCTTAAGGGTGAAGAGCACATGGGCTGACTCTTTCTAGCTGTATCTGGAGGCTGCTTATTATAAAGGAAAATGGGTGGGCTCGTGCATCTGCTGGGTCAGACTTCATTTGGTTGTGGATAGCAGAAGGCCCTTCAGAAACTTATTTGAGGAGGGCTGCCAAAGAATGGAATCATCTAGAAAGGGTGTGGGAGTTGGGGATCATCAGGATGGAACTGAGATTCAAGCCTGCTGCAGCCAAAGAAATCTGTCTCAGGGTTCCTGATGCAGCCAGACTAGCTACAAAGTATTTGACATAGTTGGGAAAGAAAAATTAAGAAGTAAACTTTGGGGAGCATGAGGCCCTTCTTTCCTGTCTCAGAACTGTCTAGTTCCATCTCCTCTGTCTAGTTTCAAGACATTTTTACCACCCCCACCAATTAATCAGTCATTCTTATTGCCCAGGAGAACTACTTTTTGAATGCCAGAAAAGCATGAACAGTGTTCTTTCATTTGTGTTTTCAAACCTTCCAAACTAAGTCTTGTATATACAACCACCTACAGAGGCAACGGGGAGCAGAGGTTCTGGGCAGGAGCTCTGGTGCTAGCCTGCCTGGGTTCCGGCTCCTGGTTCTGACCCAGGCCAGCTGTGCATCACTGGACGTGTGTTTAGCTTATCTGTGCCTCTGCTTGACAGATGCAAACTGGGAAAATAATAGGGCCTGTGGTGTAACCAGAAGAGTAAATCAGGGAAGAAGGTAATGTGGTACCGTCTGTTTAGTCTATTTACTTCTGTGTTGTTTTAATTTCTTAAGTCAAAATCATGAGCAAATAAACCTGATTCCCAGCCTAGGGAGCAGGTGTGCAGAGCAGAATAATCTCTTCCAGGACACAGACAGGGCTGCGCCACCACGATGGCTAGCACTTGATTAGAGCTACGGTTGCGGAGGGATGTGTGTTTCTGGGCAAAAGAGAGGCCAGTCCTGCAAATCTCCTTTACAGGGCAGCGGAAATACAGGCTTTCGATAGTAACAAAATCCTGACGGAAAAGACTCCTGTGAGATACCTGTGCCTTAGGACGTACATCAAAACCAAGGCACTGTGGTCAACTTAGAGCAGAGGAAAGGGTTTCCGTGAAACTGGGAGGCCTGAAGAGAGAAGGAAAGAAGGAAGGAAAGAAGGAAGGAAAGAGGAGGAACAGGAACGAGGAACAAGAATAAGTTAGAGTGAAGGATGAGAAGAAAAGAGAAGGTGAAAAAGTGCAAGGAAACAGGCAAACGGGGAGACTCAGCACTGCCGTAATCACAGGCTGTGGCTCTTAACCGTTTGCGAAGCAGTTTACCTAAAAAATCAAAGGAGCATTAGGGAAGCAGGTGTTAGTCTGAAGTGCTTAAAAGCAGCACTTTAGCTTCGTTCAGTCATAATCGAGGTGGAGGTCAGAGATGCAGCAGCACAGAGGTGCTGTGCGTGGAGGAGAAGCCTGGCTGGAGCAGTAGTTTCACAGCGCGCATTTCCCCATGTTTCCCCAGAATGGGTGCAACAGCCCCTCGCCCAGAGGTGCCTGCTGGAAGCCCTGCGTGGACAGTCGCTGGAGAGACCTTTAACTTTGCTGCTGCAGCTGAGCACCTCCCCAAGCAGACTGTGGCATGCTGGGCTGCCCTGGATTTGGGGAGGCTTGGGAGGTTTGAGGGTAGTCAACAGGAAGCTCGGGTCCAGTCAAGTTCTCATCATAGGGAGGTGGAACTTGGAGGATGCAGAAAGCAGCACTGTACTGAGCTTCTGCCCTTTCTAAGGGAATATTTTAAAACAGAAACGCTACAGAACCACCAGAAAGAGGTAGATGACACTGTGCTAGGGTATATTTTCAAGTATTTCTAAAGTGTTTTGTGCCCTTCTCTTGACATGATGAAATGGTTTAAAGCAGTAAGCAGGCACTTTCAAAATGGCGATACTGCTCCTGATAACTTTCCAGAAAAATTAAATATGAGGTGAAGAATAAATTACAGTTTGATACAAGTTGTCTTGTTACAATGTCATTCCTCTTTCCCAGCAGTCCACTGCCCGTCCCATTAAGCCAGTTGACTGGATGTAGCTAGACAATTATGACCGTGATTTACTACCTTAATGCTCAATTGTTACCGGGAGCTGAGGGGTGGGAAGGGAAATCGCATTGGCATCCTTGGAGGGATGATCAGGTCCTCAGCTGGAGCATTAAACACAGCAATAGAAAGCAGAGACACAGTAAAGCATTTTCACTGCCGTTATGAGCTAAGATATAAAATGAGATTTATTCGCAACAATCTGATAGAGAAAATTGAGTCCTGGGAATTGATGTCCTAGAAAGGCTTTCAAGTCACCCAGGAGTTTCAGTAGGATGTGAGTCACATAGCAAAATATTAAAGAGTCAGAGGAGGGAAAAAACCTGAGCTTTGACATTTTCTGCAGCCCCTATTATAGATAAAGGAATTGACCAGTTTGTACAATATAAAATATGGTCACAATAACAGTCTTCCCTCAGACAGTCTCTCCTCACAGTTAGATACCTTGGGCCTTTAAATTAATGCTATAATTCAGCGTTTTTCTTCTTCTTGTTTTAATGCAGTTCTTCTGCAAATGTGATGCCAAATAAACAAAATTCCCCAATGGCCTTCTCGTTCATTCCCCAAAGGAAATAATTTCAAATACTTGTAATATATCTTCCAGCATTTCCTATTATTTCTTAAATTCTCTGAAAAATATCATTGAAATTTGAATTTCCTGATATAGTAATCTCAAATTAATACTTAAAAGTATTAAGAGCAGAAATTAGAGGTTTATGTTAAATTTTACTTACTGAGGTCCTCATTCAGCAGCCGATATTTGTCACAATTTTAATGGGCTTTTGATGTTGATAAGCTACACTGAGACCACAGATATATGTGATTTTTCAATTTGTATAAAACAGTTCTTTCTTCCAGAGTAATTTGCGTGTGTCTACATGTTTGCAAACTTACCAGAGGTCACAAGTAGAACTAAAAACAATGTGAGAGTTCATGATTACAGTAGGGCTTCACCAAAATCAGGAATGGTCCCTTCCTTGCCAGGCTTACTTCAACTCCTTTGAATAAGAAATTAACTTTGAAGCTAGGGGATACCAGGTAACGGAAACCAGTTTTCCTCCTGGTCCTTTATGTTCTTCCCATGATAATGCTATGAAACTTTTATATAATGCACCTCATTTTGTTGCAGTAATTTTTTCCAAAAGTTTTAGTGTTCTGGGATTCCTCCATTTACTTAATAATAGGATTTTACTCCTAATCTGTAACTATTTCTATGAATAAACAGACGATGCCTCAAAAAAGTACAACTTTCTGACCTTTTATTAACCACTAAAAATGGAAATAAGGATTTTTATAGCAATCAAGGGTAACTAGAACATCTTATCATAACTCCTTACCTTATTTAAAGCAATGGTAAATGGCTCAATCAAAGTCTTTCCTTTTATTTCCTTAGAATTTGTATAGTAATTGTATGTTTTATTTCCTATTTTACTTGGGAATGTGTGCAATTTTTTTCCTGGGAAAATGCTTGCAGTGTATTTGCTTAATAGCTCTGATTTGTTAATTTCATCTTTTTTCCCAGGACATTAAAAAAAAAAGTTGAATGACAGGAACTCTTTGACAGAAAGAGTAACTGGATCAAGAATTTCCCAAAATGTTGATGTAAAAATTTATGTCTGCATTATATGAATGTGATCTTATTTATTGAACATTCATGATGCTTCAACAAGACCCAAAGTTCCATTTTCTAAGTAAAAATTTGTGAAAACATTTTCTTGTTTCATAATTATCTCTCAGTCCAGTGCCAAGGATATCTATTTTTCCTTACTTTCTTCCTCTCTAACCCAAACTTTTTTTTCTTTCTTTCATACTTCAGTAAAGTCACACTAAATTTAATGAGGCCACACATCTATTAAACTGAAAACTATATGAGAACTTTTAAGAAAAATGAATACACATTCCACTCAAAAAAGATACTCATTTGGCTAATCAGTTATCTTTTTTCTGATGATTAAGACTGGTTTCTTAGAAAGTCCTTTGTTTTGAAATAACTATACACTCATAGAAAGTTGTAATGTGAATACACAGTTTTCTCTCATCTTCTCCCAGTGGTGACATCTTATATAACTCTAGTGCAACACTAAAACCAGTAAATTGTCATAGGATATCATTAACGAAAGCATACAGATCTTGTTCAGTTGCCCCCGGTTTTTGTTCATTTGTGTATGTGTTTATAGTTCTATTCAGTTTGATCCCAAGTGCAGATCTGTGCAACCACAATTAGGATACAGAAATGTTCCAACACTACTAAAGAAATCTCTGTGTTACCCCTTTGTGTTCATATCCTCCCTTTCCCCTTCCCCTCACCCCTATCATCTGGCAACTTCTCATGTGTTCTCCATCTCCAAACGTTTTCATTTCCAGGACATTACAGAAGTGAAATCCTATAGTATATGCTGTGGTTTAAATGTGTTCCCCAAAAGGTCTTGTGTTGGAAATTTAATACCTGGAGTCATATCCTGATAGCATTTTAAAGTAAGGCTATGGGAGATAATTAGAGTTAGATGAGGTCCTGAGGTTGGGCTCCTCATGATAGAATTAGGGACTTTATAAAAAGAGAGAGACCCTGGTTCTCATTATATGATCTCCTTTGCCATATAATGATGTGACAAGGAGACCTTCATCAGGTGCTGGCAACTTGATATAAGACATCCTTCTCTCTGGAATTGTTTTAGAAATACATTTGTTTTCTTTATAAATGACCCAGTTTTCGATATTCTTTAGTAGCAGAAAATATATTAAAATAATATGTTGACATTTGAGACTGATTTTTTTCAGTAAGCATGCTGCCCTTAAGATTCAGTTATACTGTTGGATGCATTAGTAGTTCTTTTTTTAAAATTCTTTTTAATTTTTGAGTAGTATATTTCATTGTGTGGATATACCAAAGCTTTTTTTAACCATTCGTATGCTTAAAGACATGTTGGTTGCTCTCAGATTTTTACTATTTCAAGTGAAGTTGTTGTTAATATTCAGATATGGACTTATTTTGTGTGTGACTGTAAGTTTTCATTTTACCAGTATAAATATCCACAAGCAATTGATTAATAAGTTATATAGAAAGTGTCTATTTTATAAGAAACTACCAAAGAATTTTCATGGGTAGCTTCAGTATAGGAAGAATTCAGTTTTCTACATCCTTGTCAGTACCCAACTGTTTCAGAGAGGGAAATGAACATCAAGACTTTGTAAGGCCACATGTAGAATGAGCAAAGTGAGTGGGAAAAGATATTTGGCTTGTCTATGAGCTCCACAGCATTATTTTTAGGACGACTGAAATAGCAACATTTGCTATAATGTAAATGTCCATAGGCATTATCAGCCTGTTGCCATGGACTAGCTAGAAATAGCTACAAGTGATAGAAATCCTAAATGTAGTCATTTAAACAGACACACGGGGTTATTTTCATCTCAGAACAGAAGTCCAGAAGTCTGCATTTATAGAAGCTTGAAGATGGTAGTGGCTGCCACTTGAGAATCAGGTCCATGTTCCTTCAGGAAGAAAAGAGAAGGCACGAGTGTGATATTTGTGTAAGGAAGGAAAATGTTTTCCCAGGAACACACTGTTTTTTGTTTTCAACACACTGTCTTTGATCTTGCTATAGTTTGGATGTAGTTGAGCATGTCCTGGAAGGTCCATTTGTTAGCACTTGGCTCCCTGTGTGGTAGTGTTGAGGTGGTAGAATGTTTACATGATAGAGTTAGTGGAAGGCCATTAGGCTAGTGTCCTCCTATATAAGATTTGTGTAATATCAATATACCTCTAATGAATTAGGACCCTAATTAGAACCCTAAGACACATGACAATATAGTCAGTTTGCCTTAGGTCATTTTAACAATGAAATGAAATGAAACTTACTGACCCTTTTATATAGTTCCAATAATAGCCAGTACCAACTTGGGTTTAGTGCTAAACAGAAAGATTTCTTTCTTTCAATTTTCCCAAGATACTTAATAATATGTGATATCTCACTAATCCAGAGGAAAGAGGTAAATCTACTCAATTAAAGACAGGTGCAATTTTGTAAAATTAATCATAGTCTTTGTAAGAGAAAATAAAAATAAGAAGGAACCCATAATTATTCAGTGAGAGAGGAAAAACCATTCATTAATATAACATGTTTACTTTGAATGTGAATACATTGCAGTTTTGCTGTTAGTCTTAGGCGTGAGAAACTATGTGTTAAATCTTATCATTTCTGGTTCTGATAATCTGCTTTAATGACAGATTAAAATGCAATTTGGCATTTCAAGACATAAATTTTGAATAATCAACCCAAGAGAACAACAGAAAACTCTCCAGAGAGGTTTCTAACGTGAGACGGTAACAGTTCTTAATAAACTCAGGATTAGTGATGTAGCTTGTCACTGGTTCAGCCAGAAGAAGCAAGAAAATGACATGGTTGCTACAGTGACCACTGATTCTATAAATCTATAAAATCAACTTACGGAAATTCTCCCCTGGGATGAAGATATACAGTGTGTCAGCCATGTATCATGCAAACCTTTTCTCATTTAAGGTTGTTACCCAGACAGCGTACATTTTTATTATAGACAGAGACAAACATATTGTTCCTTGTTTCCTATTTCTGTGTATCTAAGCACTTTTCTTTTAGGTTCTTCCCACGAATTTATAATAAACTCTCTTAAAACTTTATTTCACAGTAATCACATCTTGCCTTTTTATATTTATTTAATTTCTATCTCCTACTTTATTTCTTAATGTCTTTACATTTTTGCTTTTCCAATTACACAGAAAAATTACTATTATATTTTATGTTTCACATAGTATCTAGTGAAGTTCCTTACAGAAACATATCCTTACTGATTTTTGTGTTTTAGCTTTGTTTAATACCATGGCTATTAGCAAGCTGTTGGAGTTGCGATTAGACACCATTATGGTGAGAGGGCATGCTGCTACACTGTTCTTACTAACATGGAACACAAAAGAAAAAAGCAATGCAAAAGAATAGAGATAATATCTGGATTTTGTGTAATCATGAGATATTTCAAGGAGGAAAATAAATGCACATGGGTACATTAAAATAATACGTAGAACTTTATTGTATCTGGTGACACATAATAGAGGTCATTTAAAGCAGGATGCATGTGAGATGTTAAGCTTATGTGACAATGATAAGAAACTTTCATATCCCTATTCAAGTATGGTTTGGAAAGAGAAAAGCCTGTGGCATTTGGACAAAGACCTGGTGTCTTGTTATATCTTACTTCTGATTGCTGTGCCTCCATGAACAACTTACTTTAACCTCAGCAAGCTTCACTTTCCTCTGTGCATAAAATGAGGATTATGATACCACCTTTTCCAGGCCAGTATGAGTCTAAAAGTGAGTTAACATATAAAGCATCTACTGTATTCCCTAGCAATGTCAGAGTTCTTGGGTTTTGAGCACTAGAAACCAATCCTATAAAGCTAATGAGAGGAGAGCACATTTATCATGGGTACCTCACAGAATCCAGGAAGAGGGGACTAAGTGTCAGAATTGAGGACTCTGGGCTACACAGCAGCAGGAAACTCCTGTTTCTCCAGCATGTCAGTCTGGATGACTGAACTCATTTCCAGTCACTCTTGCTTTTTTGGAAGATTTAAATTCCCAAGAGAAAGATGCTCATTTTTCTGGATTATGTCACCTAGTTTTACAAAGCCTGGGGGATTGAGTTGTCTTTGGCAGTTTTACCAGACCTGAAGAAAAATGGGGAAAAAATGTCACAAAACACAAATACTCACTCTGCTGGCGCATAGTGCTCAGTAAAAGCCAAATTCCTTTTGATTCATTTTAGCTCTGTTTATTTTAAATCTTGCAGCGTGTGTATGTGTGTGTGTGTAAAATGTGATTTCTAAACAGTATTTTTTTTTACAGATAATGCAAACTCTTAGATCTTTCTTTATCGTCCCTTTCATGCCCTCCACCTGATTCTACACACTTTTCATCATTCAATACAGACTTTGTCATTAGTCTCCCTCTTTACCCTAAACCTTGTCAGTGGCTTGACTGACTTCTAGATGTGATCCTCCTCCTTAACACTAGCCTCTTAGGACCCTTGAACTCTTCATTGTCAATGCCCTTATCCTCTATGTCTATCTGAGCCTGCCGTTTCTACAATGATGTGGAAATTCACCCATGCAGGCATCGTTTCTCCGAATACAGCCAACTTCCAAGTCTTCTAGTGCACTTCCTCACCTACTTCGAGTGTGCAATCTGCTGTTCATTATTTCTTTCTGCTGTATTGTCTTCCTATACAGTATAAATTCTCTAGCAATAGCATTAAAAGCACTCTTTTGCCTATCAGTTAATTACCTTAGTTTTTCACTTTCCATACTTGTCTGGAAAAATAAAAACTCTGGATAACTGTGATAGGCTCAATCAGGTACAGAACACATCACACAATCATCAGCTTCAAATAGGTCCTCACTGTAGTCCAAAAAACCTAGCATGTTTCTCTGGTTGGCTCATCTTCTCATTCTCTGTAATAATTTTTTTTGTTAAAACATCTGTGCTCTGATAACCTTGAGATCTGAAATGACACTGAAGTCCATCAACATTTCTCCATTCTCACTATGGTCACCCCAACCCAATCCATCATAATAATTTCATTTCCTGATTATTGTAATCATAACCTATCTAATTTCTATGCATCATTCTTTATTCCCCACCAATCCATTTGCCCTAGTGTACTGAAGTTCCTCTCAAAGTCTCCCCATAGTTTTCTCTTTTCTCTAAGCTGTCCTTCAAAACCTGTGATGTACGTGGTTAGTGCATGACTGCAATCCTAAGGGAAGCTGAAGCAGTAGGATCTAAAGTGTGAGTCCAGCTCGAGCAATTTAGCAAGACCCCATCTCAAAGTAAAAAATGAAAAAACTTGACAGTAGCTTTGTGTGAAGGCCCTGTGTTCAAGTCCCCATACCAGGAAAACACAACAAAACCAAACCCCAAAGCTGCAAAGTGTTGTAGGAGGCCTAGCATAATCTACCTCCCATTTACCCTTTTCTCCCCTCATCTTGTTTGCTGACCTCTCTCTCTCTCAGGTTCCTGGCATAACCTGATGCTCAGTTTCTAGGATAATTTTTATCTTATGTCTATCTTAGCCGGTCCCTGTACCTCTCACTTCTCTACATTTAACCTCAGCCCGGCTGCCTGCTTCACTGGATGAACTGTTTTTCATTCACCAAGACTCAATGGTGTTTCTCTATGCAGTATAGTGGGTGTTTCTCTAGATTTCCTGGGTGAAGCCAGTTACCCTGTTCACACAGCCCCTTCTTCAGCACGTTCCCTTCATCACCTCTGTCACAGCCATAATCGCTTCTTCAGCATCTGCCTTTCCCACCAGACTGTAAGCAGCATGAGGGGATACCTGTGGCTCATCGTTATCTCCCTAGGTCCTCGCTAGGTGAATGAAGACAGCCACTGGGTCCTGAGTGCCGCTGTGGTCAGGTGTCCATGGAAGTCTTCCATGGCTGCTCCTGAGATGGGGGAAATGGAGAACTTTTCCTAGTGCTCCTCAAATACAATGTATATAATTATAAATCAGTATATTTTCTCAGTTTTAGTTTTATTTCCAGTCATTATTTTAAACTCGGGCATGGGTCCTCATGAATACTATTTAATCCTCCTACTGAATAATGAAATGCCAAGAAAATATTAAAAGAAAAGCTTGAAAATAATTGATCATATATAGTTGTAGAGTTATCCTTCCCATCATTGATATGGACCTATCTTTGCAATATATTTGTATTCACTTCTTTATATATTTATTGTTGAGTTGAATTCTCACTGTGTTGCCCAGGCTGGGCTCAAACTTCTGAGTACAAGTGATACTTCCACTTCAGCCTCCATATTCACTTCAGCCTAAAATATTTTAAAGTATTAAATATATATATTATATATATCATGTGTTTTTTGCTACTAAAGTTATTCTTAGGGAATGAAATTAAATTAAGTACGTTGCTGTTTTGTGGTGATTCAACTACAAAAATTTCACGTCTTTTTTTTTTTTTTTTGGCACTGAGAATTGAAATCAGGACCTTGCACTTGCCAGGCAGGTTCTGTGCCACTGAAATTTCATGTCTTATAAGTGCTATTTATGCTCTCACTGTGAGACTGGTGTGTGTTGCCATTTGTATGTTAAAAGTGAGGATGGATCACCCCACAGTGATGATTCAATGTCCAATACACACTGCTTTGAGAATGTATCCATTACTTTCTCTTTGAGAATGTATCTATTACTACTTGATTCATTGCCTTATCTATAGCCTCAAAACAAGAACCAGAATTTCACATACATCCAGACTTGTACTACAAAACAAAATGAGAATGTCATAGATGCTAGCAGGCAAATACATTTCATCATGTTATTTGAAGATTTGGAACTTTAGAAATGTATTTGAGAGTAATCTTTTACAAATAAAGAAACTTGTCTAAACTGAGCCTCAGGTTGATTTGAGAGGAATGGAAAATACAAACATAAACATGATTGATATAGTTTGTTAGAGATAAAAAAATAGATATCAGAAAAAACACACATGCACACAGAAAAAAAATGGCTTGTAAACCAATGAGCCAGAATAATGTGTCTCAGTATGATGGCTAGACCACAGTTCTCTGACACATAAGCCCAGAATTCCCACTGAAAGACGTACAGCATTAGTAGTCAGTCATTCATAGCTATGAAGTGACGGCATTTTGTTGGGTGTTCTACATGGGATCAACTCATCTTATGCCCATTAATAACTTCATGCCAATATTAGTTTCCCATTTTTCTAATAATTAATTTTATAAATACTTATTAATGACATGGATAAAAATGATATTCATTCTTGCCTAGTATTGGTACATGAGTGTAACATATTTTGATTATTTTTATCCCCTCCCTATTTTCCCTTCTCCTCTTGATCCCCTTCCTTAGCTTTAATAATCTACCTACTACTTTCCAGTTCTCTCTCTCTCTTTCTCTCTCTCTCTCTCTCTCTCTCTCTCTCTCTCTCTCTCTATATATATATATATATATATAATATGTATGCATATGTATGTGTATATCCCACTAAAAATGTATACATCAGGGAAAGAAAAACTTGTAGGAATATTTTAGTACTCAATTTATTGAAACTTTGTGAGGTTAATATGTAGTTACTTTTTGCCTCTAGAAAAAACGAGAGGTGCTCAAGGTGGTGGCGATTAGCTTCCAGAGATTTATTAGTACAACAAACTATTAAAGTGTATATGCACTTTTTTGGCAGACTCATATGTGTGTGTATGTGTGTGTGTGTGTGTGTGTGTGTGTGTATTTCTCATGTAAGAAAAAGTAAGTAATATTTAACATTTAACTTTCTGATTCTAGCTTATTTTTTTAACATAATGGTCTTCAGTTCCATCCGTTTTCCATAAATTACATGATTTCATTCCTCTTTATGACCAAACAATATTGATGAAACAGTATTAATGAAGAGAATGTAACAGTTTGCCCAAAACCACACAGTTTGTGATACAACCAAGATTCAGATTCAGGTAGTTGAAATCCAGATCTTGATATGATGCTACATGCCCAGTCTAACATAAGTTTATAAAATCTTGCCTAAAACAGTTACACTGAGTCTATATTTTGAGTGCAAAGTATTCATGTCCTAGTTTGTCACTTTTTCTGAAAATTCCTTTCAACTGATGTATCCTATCTATTCAGCAGAAAGAAAAAAGGATAATTTCATTGTTTTGGTTAAGAATCATCCACTTCACTTACTTTATTTTATTTTATTTATTTATTTTTGGACCTAGGGATCAAACACACGACCTCGCGCTTTCCAGGTAGGTGCTTATGCTGCTGAGTTAAATCCCCAGCCCCACTTCATTTATTTTAAAACATTGTGTTCTAGGGATGAACTTAATTAATTAGATGTATAAATGTCAGATAATGTGTTATTTTTATAAGACGAATTTTAGCCTTTTTTTTTACTTATAGAGGGCACTATAAATCTTTATCTCTTTGACTCATTAATTTAAGCAAATTAATGTACACTACTTCCCAGAGGGTATTGAATCTTGTTCCTTGTAGGACTGATGCCTGTTTCACTTTCTAAAAATTCCTATGCCTTATGTCTTCTCAGATATTATCACTTCAGTTTGAATTCTCTTCGCATTGTATGTTGCCTTTTCATTCTGAGATCCACTACTGGTTGCTCAGAACAAAGCATTCATAGATCTTATGGGGCATCGAGCTCAGCTACTTTAAAAAGAAAGAGGTGTAGTGGTCTGTTCAGGAGATAGGATGGTGTACATTTTTTGCATTTCAAGTGAGAGCTTAGGGCTGGGGATATAGCTCGGTGGTATAAGAGCCTGCCTGGCAAGCATGAGGTCATGAGTTCAATCCCTAGTACATAAAATGAAATTTAAAAATAAAATAAAATAAAATAAAATAAAGTGAGAGCTTAGCCTGACATGATAGTAATGCCTGTAATTCTGGGTACTCATGAGGCTGAAGGAGGAGGATCTCTAGTTCAGGACAAGTCTGGTTATGTTAGTGGCTGTCTGAAAAATTTTTGAAAAGGGCTGGAAAACACTGGTTGTTCAGTGTTTCTTTGGTTCAGTCCTCAGTACTGTAACAAGCACATACACCTACAAACAATCAAAGTCCAAGAGCTTGTTTTGAACAAAGGTCACCTGGGAAGAGAAGCTTCTATGGGTTTATTTGACCTGCTGTTGAGTATCTTCCCAGTTATTAAAGTCTTCTTTAATAACTGCATCCATTCTGAGCTTCTGGGGGCAACCATGTTTGACTATGGAGTGCATGGCCCATAATCTTTGAGTCCCCAACTCACATAGAGCCCCACTAACTGCACTACATGGGGGACGCTTCATCAGCTGAGTAATGAGCAGTCACATTGTCTGTCTTGAATTAAGGGAGCTGGAGTTGAGCCATTTGAACTAGAAGGCTAGTGGGACTAGGGTGTCCATCTGCAACTCTGCGCCTATGTGGATGAGCAGGAGGAGGGAGGGTACACAGGAAGCAGGAGGGATTTGGAACAGAGGAGAGTGCAGAGAAGGGGCATCTGTGGCCTCAGAGAGCACTACAGAGGCAGAGAGACCTGCAGCTTCCTTCCTGGAGGAAGCTTTACCAGTTCCGGCTCCCATGGAGCTCTGTCTTCCTTCCTTTCAGGGTGATAACATGCCCAATAAATCCATCAGTATTTGAATTGCTTTAGTAGCTTCCTCTTCCTGTAGCCAGAGAATTTCAACTAGAATTATACCTGCCTGAAGACCATTTCAAGATTTAGATTTATATATGTGTGGTACATTTTCAAGAGCTCCTGCAGTGATTGGACAGAAACAACATAATGTGGTGGTTAAATAGGCAGGAAATGTAACTAGATCGTGCAGGTAGAAGTTCCAGCTCTGTCACTTACTGGTTGTCTGAGCTTGGACAATCTAACATCTCTGTGCTTTGGTTTCCTTGTTTTCAAACATGAGGGTAGCAATATTTTTCTACATCATAGTTTGCTGTGAGGATTAAGCATATGTAAACAGTGTGCTTAGTATATAATGTCTAAATATTCAAGGGACACTAACTTTTATCTTAATGGCTTTTAAACACAAGCACTATATTCACAGACATACACACATGCACACATGATTATAATCAACTCATAAATGTGTATTACATGTATGTGTTTTTGTTGTATGCACAGATATACATATATAGACACAAACATGCATTATCTGGCCTGAGTTGGAAACTCTGTGTTCCTTTAGCAGTTTGTTCTCATTTACATTAAAGCCCTTAATGTATTATATCCTATGTATTAGAATATAATACATTATATATACATAGGATATATCCTATGTATTATCCTATTGTATCCTATGCATTATATCCTATGTATCTCTCTGTCTTTCTCAGTGTAAATGGGCTCCATGATTCAAGTAATAGGTGGATGTTAGATGATATTTCACTGTTAGATTGTCATGGCTTTTGCTTAACACTTGTCTCACTGCTAACTTTGCCTGAAGTTTGAGTGACTTAATGCTTTATGCTGCTACAGTATTTAGTTCTTAGAAGGAAGTGACATCAAAGTCCTCCCTAAAAGTGAGTTTTGGCAAGAGAATACAATAGAGATTTTGAGGAATCTGGATGTCTGTAAGAGATGGGCACATGAACAGGGTGAGATTTACAATCTTCATGCCTTTGCTCTAGAATAGTTCTCATGCTAACGTTTCTCTTCCCAATTCAACTCACACAGTCATCAGTGGTTGAATGATACTATCAAGCAGCGCTTTTTTGCAACTTGGTTGTAATGGAGAAAGAAATTGAGCAGTCACGTTGCAGTAACTAGGGGAAGGCAGGAAGGAAGCAAAAAGAATAAAAATGAGAAAAGGAAAAAATGGAAACAAATCTTTTGTAAATAGAGAGGGGAGGAGAGGTTGAAGGGAACAGAGGGTGATGGGGAAAAAAGAATCAAGATATATCATGTACGGGTACAAATTTGCTATGATGAAGGTGATTATGTATACCTAAAATAAACCAATAAGCAATTTAAAGAAGTGTGCGTAGCCCATGTTTTCTGCTCTTTACGACAATGTAATCAAAATCCAAACTGATGACTGGGTCTCTGTAGTTCACAGACAAGGAACAAGAAGCAGTCACAATGAAATCACCGCTGTCACACAGACGTGACATGGAAATGCAGAAACCATTGCATTGCAGGGCACTCTCAAACGTTCAGTTACACGGTGTTGATTGTGGTTTTCCCAGGGGTACTTGGAGGCACAGAGGCCCAAGGCTGCTAGCAGGAGTCTGTCACAGTGGCACAGTGGCACAGTGTCTCAGAGCTGTAGGGGAAGGGGGACTTGCAAATAGATCTGCTCATCTTGAGAAGTGCAGGCCCAGGGTGTGGAAGGCTCACAGAGGTCTGAGAAACACAGCAGATGAGTTGAGACCCAAGTGAGACCCAAGCGAGACTGCCCAGCAGGAGCATAAAAAGCCCATGAGACAAAGGGACGGAAATGGAAGAGGGCAGCCTAGGGTCCGGGGTTTGAGGCGGGCCTTAGAGCTAATGTCAGAACCCTGAGCTCTCTTAAGGTTGCGGGGTGTGATCTTAAGTATTCAGAGCTGGCATTAAGCCATTAGAAAATTTTGAGTTGGTAAAAAAAGTTTCATAAAATGTCAAGCATTATACACCTCTGCAGTACCTCTCCTGATTACATATTCATTCCAGTGAAGTGATCTCACCTAGGAGTAATACCAATCTAGCTTTGACTGAAAAGCCCATTTCTAGAGTTTTAGATTTTATTCTTCATGTATAAATTATGTTATCTCATAGTTAACCTTATAGGGTACTAATGGTTAGTTACTGTAGTTATTATTCTTTATATTATTCATTCATTTATTGAACATATTCTCAATGAAGACTTCTCTGACCCCAACCCCTAGATATATTCTCTTCTTGTAGTCTGTGCTTCCTTAAAAGTCACCCTACCTTTGCAATTAAATAGTAATTACATGATTAATTGTTTAATGTCTGTCTTTCTTGCCAAATTATTTTTCCAAGGAAAGCAGGAGCCAGATCTACCGTAATTATAGCTGTATACAACACTGGTTCTTGCCTATAGCAATACATTCTTTTTAAATGTGTTATTTAATTCATGTACTTATTCATTCACGAATTAATTTAGCACTCAGAAGCCCTAGGAACTGTGCTATGGTTAAAACAAAAATTAATGTGATAATTTTTGCATTCAAAGAGTTTATAATTCCATAAGTAAAGTTCATTACCTTTTTAGGTAAAAGTTCCCCTTGAAAAACCCAATGAAAGAGATGGCTCCTTTACTCAAAAACTACTCCTCCGAAAAGGGAACAAGATTTTTGATTTAATTTGTTAGGTTCCCAGATCCTTGCAAGTCCATTCACTTTTTTCCATAAGTTCTCTGCATTCGGAAGTCAAGATCTCTCTGTGGAATGGATATTCAGGCCCATACAAGGTCAGGGAAAGGATGAAAGGGGTGGGTATCGCATGTCCTTCTATGGATTAAGAAAGGGTTCCATCGCAAGGAACATTTTACCCATGTCTTGGGCGACAAGTTTGATGTCACCAGGAGAAGGGGCAGGTTAGAGGTTGAGAAGACAATATTTGGGAAAGCATGGAAATATGAAAGAGCATGTCACGTCAGGGAATTGCAAGTACCTTGTCGAGTGGCGAATGTAGGGCTGTGAAAAGTCTGCATGAGTGCAGAGGTGGTGAGGAAAGGTTGTTGAAGAGGATACTGGAGAGGTAACTTGACCAGGGAGGACCTTGTTTCAACCAGTGATCAACAGGAAGCTCTTGTGGGGCTCATGCAGGGATTAATAGGTCAGGCTTGTCCTTCAGAAGGAGGCCTGTGTTGTGGTATTGAGGGTGGACCCGGAAGGAGAGTGAGGCAGTCGCAATGGTCATTCAGCCCCCAGGGTGAACAAAGGTGGCAGCAAGGTTTAAGGAGAGTGAGTGGGCCAGTTTGAGATTTAGGAAGAAGAAGCAGCAGGAAGTTGTCACTTATTAGATGTGGGGTGTGTGACAAGGGCAGGGTTAAATCCAAGATGAGGCCTCAGACAGCTGAGTGTGTGAGGATGGTGCTGGGCTGAGGTCTCCACAGGCAGCCTCTTGGGGATGAATGCCAGTTCAGTAAAGTCAGTTTTCAGAGGTTACAGTTTTTTCCCTCAAAACTAAATAGGTCTTTGTAAAAGATAAAAAGTACATTCTTTACAATTTAAATTATCCTGCAGATTGACTACAAGAATGCTAATATGAAGATCAACCTTGCTTTTTAATCACAAAGGTTATCTCTGCAGCCACAGTGAGGCAGCTTTCTAATCTCTCTTCTTGAAATAAGCATCTGGGCTGTACTGGAACACAGGGTTGGCCAGTACAGTCTGGTCAAACCAGACTATTCACTGCTGCCCAGAGAATTCTGGGAGATGTAATACCTGGCAGGGAAAGTGATGATTCAATTATAAACTTGCCAAGGCTGATGCATTTGGTACAGTGTGCTGCACAAAAAGCATTCTCAATAAATATTAAATCATAGCTATAAATTTCTAATAAATATTAAATCATAATTACAAATATCTTACAAATGAATCTTCTTATTTTTCTTATATTTGGAATCTGGCATTACAAATCTTAGATTGGTATAAAAATATTTATGAAAGTTACAACCCTCTTACAATTAGTTCAAATTTCACAACAAAGTCTCCAATTTTAAAAAAAACCAACTCCTCTGAGATATAATTTAGGTAACATGCTATTCACATAAAGTATACAATGTATTCAATTAATTTTTGTTTGCTTTAAAAAGTTTGCTTTTTCTAAGTTTTTGGCAAGTAAATGATATTCTTTTTGTAATCAGAAAAACAAAGAATGTATATTTAAACATTTGTTTAACAGTCCTTATACATAAAGAATGTTCTCCCTTGATCATTGGAGTCATGAGAAAACATACCCTGTGTAAGTTTAAATTAAACAAATGTATAACATACAGTCAGGTATTACTACAAAAGTGACACAGTTAGTGAGAAGAAAAGACTAAAGATGGATCATCTAGTGGCTTTCTTTAATGTCCTGCTAAGTCAGGGAGACGTAGTTTAATTTACAGATGCTTGCTTCACTATCAAGGGGTTGGGAAGAAATTTCCCCTGCCACTAAACTTCCCTGCTAAGGGTTGAAGTGTTATAATGGTGTATTCTCACCCCGGATGGCAGTGATATTAAGAGAGACCAAAGCCTTGGGATTTAAACTGATGCACGTGTTGAAGAAAAATCGCAACCTATCCATTTATTGTATATAAAACAGGGAGAAAAGTTGTCAGGTTTTGAGAGTGTTGAATGCCACCTCAGATCAGTTGTTAATGATCTTCGTGACAGAAGGCACGTATCTAAAAATCATACTGCTTGGTTAAAGTGACTGTGTGGAAGAATGTAACTTTTTTCCTATAAAATGGATAGCACTGTGCCCAAAGTTTGAACCTCTCTGCTTTGCCCTAAGAAGCTGGATGCCAGGAATACAATTGGCATTTAGGCTGTGATGAAATGGCTCCTTTTCCCCTGCAAGGCTGCAAATGGTTGTACAGTGGGAGAGGGACTTTGAAAAATTAGGTCTAACTTACCCTGATATCGCTTCTAAACTTATGCTTGTTAAATGTAGTGTTTCTTAGTTCTGGAGTTAAAAGCCTACAGTGCCCTATGGTTAAATGCTTGCTTATAGCTTTAAAGCCTGAAAAGGGTACTGGCTCTGTGAGAGATTCTATCTCTTGTATTTGTTGATTGTTCTTTTACTTCTGTTAACGTTACACGCCAAAGCTATGCAGACTGATTTTATAAGCTTTGGTGCCTTTGTTCCATAAATAATGCTTGCTGACAGTGAAATAAAGTGTCCTATAATCTACCACCATCCCAATTTTTCTGTAATCAGGCTTGTTTTTTCATTCTTTCAGAGACAGAAGGACATTTTGGTGTCTGAATATTTGCTTATATTGTTTAATTTCCTATTGTAGTTGCTGTTAATAAAGTATAATAAATGCTATAAAATAGCTTTAAAGTCTTTTTTCTCTCAGTTGCTCATGGTGTACACTGTCTATTCTGCCGCTCGGTGCCCTTTAGGAGGATCTATGAGGAGGGCATTTTACTCAGATGTTCTTGTTCCACAAGCAAGACTTACATATTTCTTATGGAAACTATTACACAGAATTAACTTTATTTCCTTTGTTGCTTTGACTAGTAGGAAACTCAGTCACTTGGCCTCTTCTTTAGTACTAACTAGATTCTTTCTGTTCGTTTGTTTGCTTTTGCAGTCCTGGGGATCCAATCCATGACCTCACGCACGTTTGGAAGCTCTCTACCAGTGAATTGCATTCCCAGCCCTAAATAGATTCTTACAGCATGATTTTATTTGGATTAACTTTTCCACTGACCTCATTTTATTGTTCTGGCCTTGGGGTAGTTGGGGTGATTCTTTTTGTGTTTTAAAGTAATTTGCTCATGTATTTTTGAAGGTCATATCAAATTCCTTTTGGATCTAGGTAGAATAAAAAACAAAATGTACACTATTTAACTTGCTTATAGTCTTTTTGCATTTCCTTTGTTTCAGACCTCATCCAATCTTCAAATCCAGATTTTCCATGACTACCTCCATACAAAATGGGGATTGA
This sequence comes from Dolichotis patagonum, assembly GCA_004027295.1. Taxonomy (NCBI): domain Eukaryota; kingdom Metazoa; phylum Chordata; class Mammalia; order Rodentia; family Caviidae; genus Dolichotis; species Dolichotis patagonum. The sequence continues at coordinate 18,648 of PVJX010009066.1, read as the reverse complement.
ACCCAGGTCTTCACATATGCTAGCAAGACCTCTACTGCTAAGCACAACACCAACCCTCACCAGTCCTATCCTTTTTACTTTGAGACAGGATCTCACCAAGTTGCTAAGTTGTCCAATAGCCTTGAGCTTGAAATTTTTTTCTGCCTTAGCCTCTCAAGGAGCTAGGGTCACCGATGTGTGTGTCACCATGTATGACTCATGCTTTCACTCCTATTGACTACTTTTTCCTGAGTTCTTGTGTTAATATAATTTTGCACTTTACTAAATATGAATTTACTCCTTAGTGTTTCACGTGTATTAGGCCTGTTGCTCCAAGTTGCATATTTTTTAGGACTGTGGCTTATACTTTTCTGAATCATCTAGTGCAATTATAATGTCTCAAAAAATGTTTCCTTTTTCACTGTAATGAAAGCAAATAGTCTTTCTTAAAAAAGGTTATTAATTCTCAGAGCACTAAGCACAGCAGTGTCCAGAAGTACAGGAATCCATTTTTGTCTATAGCTATTTCATTCGAAGACTATGTAAACCATTCGAATCTGTCCTGAGCTCTTTCTATACCATGTTATTGGGCAGGGAATTCATCTTTACAGCACCATTGGAGACGAATGGTAATGTTTGCAGGTGGGGCGGGGATGGTCAAGCAGGTTTTGGTGCAACACAGACATTTGGGGGCCACTTCTTCAACAGGCAAGACCTCGTGTCTGCAGCCTAGCCAAAGAGAAAACCTGCGTGAAAAGTAAGCACTAGAGCTCTGACACACCCACGCCTAATACAGCACATTCTGGGTGCTAACTACGATGATCAATACAGGTTGCCAGGAAAAGTCCAGTATCTTCACAACCCTGTTATCTCTTAGCAATGGGAAGACTGGTCATCTGTATGTAATCCCTCGGGGAGGCCAAGTACGTCTCCAACTGAACAGCGCCCAGCCTCTTGCTCGCCTGAATAAAGACTACAGGTCCCAGCTAGCAGCAAAGCACCCTCAGACCAGTGCACTGCGTGGAAGAACCTCTAGCAGGATCGCCGCTAGGGAGAGCCCGTACGTACTGACGTCGCGCGCTGATGACGCAAGTCGTGCGTGGTGACGTTGGTACGGGGGCATCCATGCTTCACAGCCTCTCAGAGTGGTAGCCTGGCGGCTGGAGGAAGGGTGTCCTGCAGTGTTTCTGTAGCGCTCTGTCTGGAGCCACGGTTGTTTAAAAGCCTCGGCTCCTTGAGAAAGGGCTGCCACTCCCAGTTCTGTTTACTGTGACTGTGACTCTCGGGTCCAAGATGAACAAAGTCTGTGCTATTTTTGGGGGCTCCCGGGGTATTGGCAGGGCAGTAGCGCAATTGATGGCCCAGAAAGGCTACCGATTGGCGATCGTCGCCAGAAACCTGGAAGTGGCCAGAGCCGCCGCCGGTGAGCTCGGCGGTAGGTACCGAAGGGAGATGTCCAGCGCGGTGGCTGCAGCCCCGCCTCCTGGACTTCCTCATGTGTCAAAGGAGCGGGTCTCACCTGCACAACCCGGGGCTTAGCTCGCCGTCCGGCTCGTGAGGTGAACCTCTGCACCCCCAAGCCCGCACCTCAGCGCAGCAGCAGCAACCAAGGGCTGGGTACTTGGGGTTTTATTGTGAGCGGCCCCCATGCCAGTAACCACCGACCTCCCTGGGGCTAGTGGTAACCCTGAGGAGCTGCTTTGCTTTGGCATCTGGTAGTCGATAGGCACGCCAGAGTTAACCTTTTACGTAGGGGAAAGAGCAGATTGCGGGCGTCCGGCTACAGGGCTGGACGCAGAGGCTTTGGGGGCGGGAAAGCTAGGCGCGGCAAGTACAAGGGCTCTGCAGTTTTGCTGGGGACAGTTCTGCCCCTGTGTGAACACAGTAGTTTGGAAGAGAACTCTTTTGAGTACCAGGTAGTTTGGAGATATATTTCGTTTGCTTTATTACATCCATTAAGCACTTTAATAACATTAATTAGTTTTGATGAATTTTACAAATTCAAATTTGACTAGCCAAATCATATTGCATTTACACTTAGTTTTTTTTTTCTTTCTGCTTATCGATAATGGATTTGTTTTGCAAATTTAAGACTCCCTTGATGGTAAGGAGAAATAAGACGTTTGAAACATATTAAGATGATGGTATTTGTTTAACTAGTCGAATGGAAAAAAATATAAGTCCCTTAACTATCAAGGACACAAAAAGTCACTTAACTATCGAGGAGACAAAAATAAAGGCCTGAGGTTTTATTTTGTGGAGGTTACTTTTAGAATTACATCCTCGGTTATGTTGGTATCAGTTTAGCCTCATTGTTTCTGTAGCTGGGAAAATCCTGGGCTCTGTAAAAGAATAAGTTTGAAAATTTCAGCAGATGTTTCATGCAGCCATATTTATTGCCATTCTGATAAGAGGGGGAAAATGACCTCCTTCCTGGGTCAGCCCAAACCTGGGATTGCTGGGCCAGATTAAAACCATTGGTCGAGTTTTAAAAGGCAGACCCAACGAGTCTTCAAGATGAAAACTAAGCACAAGACATTTTATTCTTTGAATCTTGAACATTTGTTTGTTTGAATCTTGTGTTCTCTGAGTGATAGGTTTTCATTAGCCAAGCGATTTCCCAGCTGACAGTTTACAAAGGCTTGCGGGCATAATGTTAGTGTAAACATACTCAGCAAAGTCAGGCAGAAAATGGTCATTTTCGCTTTTTAAGAAACATTCTACATTTCAGCCAATATAGCAATGATTTGACTTTATGAAGGTGTTAGAGAAATACGCATTCAGTACAAATGATACATCGAATTTGAATTTAGATCTTTTTAAGCTTGTGATCTGTGTGGTGTGATACTCTAGATGTTGGACAGTGGCCCCGAGCCTAGCTCCTGGCTGGGGAAGCAATCCGGAAGAGAGACTGTTGACGCTGTTCTAGTAGACTGTTTGCTAAGCTACCTATTTGGTAGGTACGGTGTGTTAAGCGCATTTACAACCTCCGATATTTTCACTGTTTGATGGGTTTATCTAGACATGACTATCATAAATTGAGGATGATAGGCACTAAAATGTTATTAAAATAGTACTTTGTCTTCTTTGAAATATAATTTTATATTTAGACTTTTATTTAAAAGCAGATGCTTTTGAGAGATAATTGTTTTTATTAAAAAGTTACAACCCAATCAATGGTTTGTAGTAGTTAAGCTTTAAAAAAATAACTCCTGTGTTGTCTCATCTCTCCAAATGTTGTCTTGAATAATAGTCACTATAGTATTTGATTAGTTGTATATTTGTAATGCATAAAAAAGAATAAGACAAGAAAGAAGAAGCCTTGGGGTTCATCCAGAGAAACCAATCCAACTTAAAAGAATTAGACATAAATTTCAAAAATGAAATATAAAACTCGGAAGACTATTGAATTGGGTAGCATGGGTTCAGTGTTAAAGCTATAAATATTAATCTTAAAAAGTATTATTCACTTGTGTCATGCTGTTGTACCTGGCCAAAGCTTTATTTTTTTTATTTTCAAATTTTAAAAAGAATTGAGGACTCATATTAGCCAGGCAAGCCTTGAAATCCTGGGCTCAAGGATCCTCCTGCCTTGGCCTTCCGAGTAGCTGGGACTTCAGGCATTCATTATTGCAACCAGCAGAAGCCCCAAAAGCCTAAAAATTAACTTTCTGAAATACCACTTTACTTCTTATTTCCCATTTAGCCCCATCCCAGCTTCATTAGACAAATCCATAAGAACAGGAACCTGTGGCACTTATAGACTGAGCACAAGCCTGCCACATAGTAGATGTTTGCCAGATGGGTACTGAGAAAATTCAAAATTCAAGTTATAATTTATACCTAATTCTAATTTAACTCTATTTTGTAGGAAATCATTTGGCTTTTAGCTGTGATGTTGCTAAAGAACATGATGTGCAAAATACATTTGAAGAAATGGAAAAACATTTAGGTCAAGTAAATTTCTTAGTAAATGCAGCTGGTATTAACAGGTTAGTTATAGATTTAAGTAAGTTTCTAATGTCTTTTTAAAAAACTTTTTTCCTTAATAGACTTTTGCTTAGTATAAGTTAATGTATTGTCTTATTTCTATTTGGAAGAAAAGGGACACATCGTAAAACTTTGTAGAACTGTGTGTGGTGGCACAAGTCTGAAGTTCCAGCTATTTGGGAGGCTGAAGCCCAAGAATTGAAAGCCTGAGCAACTTAAATACTGTCTCAAAATTTGAAAAAGACTGAGGTTGTAGCTCAGTTGTAGAGCACTTGTCTAGCATATGCCAGACCTTAGGTTCAATCCCTAGTACTACAAACAAGAAAATAAGCAAATAAAAGCTTTGTCAATTTATGCATTCTTTTATACTGAGATAAGTGTCCAGGTTGGTTAGTTGTAACATTGTAATCCTTACCAATTGAGCTATATGGAACATTTCTAGCACTCCAGAGGATGAGCTTAAATTTGTTTTCAGTTAATACTTTCTTATAGGTAAGGGCGGTTTTGAGTTCTGTTACCAAACATGTGACAGTATATGAACTTGATACTAATGGAGGCATAGGGTAGATTTTTTTTTTCTCATTTTGAGACAGAGTTTTACCATGCAGTTCAGGCTGGCCTTGAACTCACTTTGTAGCCCAGGCTTGCCTCGAACTCACAGCAGCAGTCCTCCTGCCACAGCCTCCCAAGTGCTGGGATTACAGGCATGTGCTTCCACATATGCGCCTTTTTTTTTTTTTAAAGATGAATTTAGAAAGAAATATTTAGAGTAACATACTATTGTTTTACTGAACAATACTTAGTAGTTACTCAAGCCATGCAAAATATTTTGGCTCCATGGATACTACTTTTCACAGTTAAGAATATTTGCCGCCACCGCTGATAGGAAGTAGGAAATGCCTTTGAAGTGTATTCTTTCTGGCTCATCAGTTGTTATTTTAGTGACTTTCAAGCCAAGTTCAACATAGAAATTTCTAGGAATTCTAGCTCAGATATAAAACACTTCTTATACTTTTCTTTCATTTGAAACATTACATTAGTCTTGTATGTCTTGATCTTTTGGGGGGCTTGTTTTATCTTGTTCCTAATTTACATGCTGTGTGTTTTTGTAGAGATAGTCTTTTAGTAAGAACAAAAACTGAAGATATGGTGTCCCAGCTTCATACTAACCTCTTGGGTTCCATGCTGACGTGTAAAGCTGCCATGAGGACTATGATTCAACAGCAGGGAGGGTCTATTGTTAATGTTGGTAAGTTTTCACTACTATGGATTTATAATTATCTCAGTCTACCATAGAAGAATTTAACCCACTGCTTTGAAACTTCACTTGTGAAACTTAGATGAATTTATCTTTGTATTATCTGTGGAAAAAGGTTTTAATTATTTGATCAGTGAGTAGAAGAGGAATCTCTAATCCACATCCCTGTAGGGGTCAGGCAGGTGTTAAATGAGTGCCTCTACCAACTATTAGAAAAATGACAGTAGAAGCCAAATGACAAATGGTTCAGTGACCAGAGGCCACAGGGAATGGTGGCAGCCACCATTGCTCAGATCCAGTAGATAATTGCTGTGCTCAAATGGGTCCATTTTTGTCAGCAGTTTTGATTTCTCAACAGAAATTGGGCATCCAAATTTTTATGTGAAACCTAATTTTTAAAGTATGGACAAAGAATTAAATTATAGACACTGGAGCTAAATAATAGTAGTTGGGTAGGTCACTGATAAATCTCGACAGAAGCTTAAATGAAGTTAAAATTTTTCAGTAGTTTTAGAATAGATGTAAGTAACCTCCAGTCTTCAGCTCATGTGAAACACAGGAAAGATAAACCATGAAATACATGCCTATAGAACTTACAGTGCAAATGAATTAAATTTTAGTTCAGTTTTGTAATTTGAAAATAGTAGCATACTGCCTGCCTTTTCACTTTCAAGTAGTAATACCTTAAAAGGCCACGAAAGGAGGATGCTGCTCCAGCAAGTAAATGACACTCTATAAGGGCGGTTTTCTCCAAGGAATTAGTGAATGAGTAGACCTTTGTCTTCTGACACAATTAGATAATTACTTTGGGTTCTTTTAAGCACCCAGACCTGTATGCATCACTTGATAATGTGGAATTAATTCATTTAACTCTAATATATGCCCCTTTGTAGGTATATTTCAGAATCTGAAGTCCTTCAGTTGTGTACAGAACTTTTTATTAGAAAAAGTAATACTTTTAGAATGAATTAAGAGACTCTTACTATAGAGCTACTGTATTTCTGAAGTTACTACTTTTTGAGTAGATGTATGATAGTGTGTGGCAGGAACCAAAGCTATTGAAGTTTTCTCTTTGGCCTTTCTCCCACACCTGTTACCCTGTCTCTTTCTCTTCTCTCTCTGTCTCTGTCCTCTTCCCTTTTCCTTCCCTCTCTCTCCTTTCCATCCCTCTTTCCCTTCCTTTCTTTTCCTCCTTTTATGTTTTTTTGGTCTCTGTATTTCTCTTTCTCCTATATATCCCTTTCTCTGTCCATCTGTATTTTCTTGGTCTGATATCTTTTCTTCGTGTGCTTCACAGGTCTCTTCCTGTGTGATTAACTGGCTTACAGTATAAGCTATGTGCCACATAATGTTTCAGTCAGTGAGGGACCACATGACTATATGATTATAAATTATAATGGAGGGGAACAATTTCTATTGCTTAGTAGTTTTACTGTATCTTTTCTATCTTTAGATACACAAATACTGCTTTACAATTGCCTATACTATTCAATACAGTAATATGCTGTTCAAGTTTATAGTCTCAGAGGAATAGGCTATATATCTATTGTACCAACTGTAAAGTCAGTAATGTGTGTGTCAGTGTAAATCCCTGTAAGTCATGATACATAACTGTGTAATATGTGTAACTATTTTAATATGGGAGTTATTGATTATAATAGGAAAAGTAGAATGTTTTCTTTTTCAAAAGTAAAATTACTTAAAAAATTTCTTGTTTAATTTTTATATCGTAAGGTCCATGGTACAGAAAATTACTTTTCCACTTCTGTTTGCTAGTATTTATTTGCATATAGTTGATACTTGAATTAGAAAATACTCTTACACAGTCATTAAATGAGGTCACTTAATCTTTAATAGGCAATGGAAGTTACATCTCTAAAAATAACAAAATTACACTTTTCAAAAAGTCTATAGTTAAAGTTTCACCAATTTAGATTGATAGTAGTTTGAATTTAGTGAGGTTTATCTTCAAATGAATTGTTTTTGTTGGTAGAAGTATTTCCCTATGTATTTGGCTATAGAATCATAATATTAATCAGCCTTTATTGACTTTTTCTGGCTTTGCTTCTGAATTCCTTTATATGCCACAGAATTTTCATTATATCTGACTTACTCAGGGCTTAGAATGAATCCCTTTCACTTAAGAGATCAGTTTGAAAGCCTCCTGTCTAGTCCTTGTAGTTTGATATCCCCTTCTTTCCTATCCTGTTTTCTGTATTTATTTGGCATATACTTGGACTTTTAAGTCTCACTACTCAAATGACAATGTTAGAATTGATAATTTTAGCATAGGATAAGATGAAATGGCTTGTACCTTTTTTGTTTATTATAAATTATCTGAGCTTTCAAGTAACTATTACTTGGTTTGGATTTACTCACTTTCTTTTTTCCTTCTAGGCAGTATCATTGGTTTAAAAGGCAATTCTGGGCAGTCTGTGTACAGCGCCAGTAAAGGAGGATTAGTTGGATTTTCCCGTGCACTTGCTAAAGAGGTGGCAAGAAAGAAAATTCGAGTGAATGTAGTTGCACCAGGTCAGTTAAAATTTTTTATTAACATAACTTTATTGATTATGATTTTTGTTTTATAGAGAAAGAAGCTATTAATTTGTCTAGTAGTTGGTATCTCTAATTGACATCTGGGTAGAATGGTTCTAAAATGATTATAAAAAGAATTAATGAACTCGTGACTAGAAAAAATTCCTTGTATACCATTTTTATGTAAAATCCTTATTTTTAAATTTTTCACTAATTATGGAGTCACTTAAAGAGGATCTTAGAGACCATATATTCAGCCATTTTTATAGTTTAGAAAATCGAGACCTAGGATTCTGAGTGATTTACCTAAGGTTACACAGCCACATTATCGGGAGCGTACAAATAATGCTCCCCAAAATCTTCTTTTTAGTCATTACCACATTTTGGTCTTTCATCTTTTTTGCTACTGTGGTCTATCTAACCCATCTGGAAATTTTCAGTTTTGTAATTTTTACCTTTATAGTACTTTGCCAAGTTACTAGTTGGTAAAATAGCTTGGATTGTTGAAGACAGTAATAAAAAGGTACTGAGATGCAAATCTATGACTCATTAGCTGGTATGCAAGAAATCTGCTAGGTATTTACTTGACTTTTGAATGAAATGAGTGTTTTTGTGTATCTCTCTCTGTTGGCCATGCAGTGTCTGTCTTACTGTAGTAGGTGTTTAAGAACTAACCACCTATGGTATGTAAAGAAAAGACAATTTTGGCTCATTGGTTGTTTGCAAGAAAGCATGGGCTGCCGTAGCCCTCTGCCACCTTTCCCTTTCAGGTCACTGATGGCTCCACCTTGGACCGTTGGTGTTTTATTTGGCACTGATGTTAAGCCAGCGGATATCAGGGATTTATTTTTATTTTTTTGAGACAGGGTTTTGCTTTGTAGTTCAGGGTGTCCTTGAACTCACTTGTATAGTCCACGTTGGCCTCGAACTCATGGTCCTCCTGCCTCGCTCTCCAGTGTGCTGGGATTTCAGGCACATACCACCATGCCTGGCTACGATCAGAAATTTATTGGAACATCCTTTTAACCCTTTTTGCTCTATAATGTACCCTTGTCCCAACTCATTATTTAGGTACAGAGACTAAGTTCAAATATTTCAACTCCATGAAAATTGGATAACTATGGTGAATGACTGCAGTTAAGTACACTTACTTTTGGAAAAAGAAAGCAAAATATCCAAAGGCTGCATTGTCATTATCTTGGCATTGCTTTCTACGGGGGTGTGTTTTGTATAATCTGATTGATTTTATTTGCTTACATTAACCATCTATGGGGTAAATTACTTGTAGTTTGGAGCTGTATGTGATTGCTTCTCTTTTTAGGATTGGAGTAGTGTGGGTAAAGAAGAATTAACTCTAGTTCATGATAATTAAAAACTGAATAGGGTGATACAAGTGTTCCTAATCACAAGAACACATGCAGTTTCTTTTCTTTAAAATCAGCTAATTTCATCTGTATTTCATATGTAAGCCTTAAGGTATGTGTGTGTATGAAAACACAAATGGTATTACACTATGTCCAATGTTCTGTATCTTTCTTTATTCACAGAACAGTATATCTTGGAGATGAATCCATATTACTCCAGGTAGAATTACTTAATTTTTTAAAATAACAGGTTTATGGAAATATAATTCACATATACCATTAAAAATCTATGTGGATTAGTGTAGTCACAGAATTCTTCAGTATTACTACCATAAATTTTAGAACATTTTTAGTAATCCTAGAGAACCTCCCTTACTCATCCCTCCCCATTTCTCTCTGCTTTTCCCAGCTTTTGGCAAGTGCTAAACCACTTCATCTCTATAAATTTTCCTATTCTGGACATTTCATATATAAGTGGAAAAAGAAAATACTTGATATTTTGTGATTACTACATCATTTTTAATGGCTTAATCAAGACAATAATTTCTGTTTTAAATTAGGTATACCCTAATGAGGTTTGTTTTGGGGGTATACCTTATTTAATCTATTGCCTCATAATAGGTTGTTTTTAGGTTGTGTCTCACTGTTTTCTGTTACAGCTACCGATACCATGACAATACTTGTACATAGTTAATTTTGTACATTTGCAAGTGTTTGAATATAATACAGGGACGGAACTGCTGATGTTCAAAAGGAATATGCACTTTTGCTTTTTTGCAGTACTAGGAATTAAACACAAGGAACAGGGTAGCAGCATATAAGTGAACTTTCCTCAATGCTGGGACAAAATACCTGACACCCTCAATTTAAAGGTGGAGTGGTTGCCTAGCATGCACAAGGCCCTGAGTTCAATCCCCAGTACCACCAAACAAACAAATAAAAACAACAGCAACAACAAAACTTAAAGGTGGAGAGGTTTAACTGGCTTATTATTTCAGAGGATTTCAGTCCGTGCCTGGCTGGCTCCAAGACAGAAGTAGCATGATGGAAGAGCATGGAAGAGTAAAACTATTCAACCTATGGTGGGCTGGATGCAGAGAGAAGGAAGGAATTGAGGAACAGAACACCCTTCCAGCCAGTCCCCAGCTCCTAATAGCACATTCAACCATCAATCCACTGATCAGTATAGTACCCCTTGATCTAATTTACCTTCCTAGAGCTCCACCTCTAAATACCTGAGACTGTGAGGTAACATTTTAAGTCTACATCCCTGCCCCTACTCCTTCTAAATTTTGACATAGGGTCTTGCCCATATTGGTCTTGAACTTGTGATCCACCTGCCTCGGCCTCCTGAGTTGGTAGTATTACGAGTATATGCCACCATACCTGATGGTATGTACATGTAAATTTTTGATAAATAGTGAAGCATTGCATTTATTTCTGTAGGGTACCCGTAAGTATTTTGGTACTTCTTACTTTTGAATTGAAGAGCTTTGTGTTTATGAGTTGGTGAGAATCTTATTTAAAAGTGTGTGCTAAGTTTGACATCCGCTTAAAGCACGTATTACACTAGGTGCTTGTTGTGGTTTGGATCTGAAATGTCTCCCAAAGTCTAATGTATTCAGAGGTGGGGCTTCTAGAAGGTGATTGAATTGTGGGGTGCTATTCTCATCAGTAGATTAATTCATTGATGAGTTCATGGCTGAAAGTGTGCTGTTAGGAGGGTGGGCCTGGTTGGAGGCAGGTGTGACCTGGAAGGGTGTGTTCTTATCCCTAGCTTCCCCCCTTTCTGCCTGCTTCCAGGCTGCCATGACGTGAGCAGCTTTGCTCCACTAGCCCTTCCACCATGCTGTTTCTGCCTTGGAGCCAGGTGACTGTGGACTGAGCCCATTGAAACCGTGAGCTAAAATACACCTCTCCTCCTTTAGGTTGTGACTATCAAATATTTCATCTCAGCAATGGGAAAGCTAATACAGTGCTTTTAGTTGCTTTTTTGTATAGTGTTGATTTCTCACACAGCTTCACTCTACAGACATACTACGGAGACACACAGATTTGTTCTGATTAAAATCTTGACAAATAGTGAAGGTCTAGTTTTTGGTAAGAACATTTATTTATTCTTCCTTATAAAGTGTCTAGGGTTGTTAGTTCTTTCTAGGTCCTGTAAACTTACATCAGAATAGACATCTGAACTAGTAGATACATGAAATAATACCACATCACACAACTGATCCTACAAGTTAAGCAGTTTAGTCTGAAAACCTAAAATGTTCTGACATCACAAGCGGAAAATCTATATCAGATTTAATGTGTTGGTTTGTAGTCAAAACCAAAAGTACTTTATAAATTTCCTTACAGGAAGAGAGAAGGGGAGGGGAAAAGGAAGTAAGAAGAATTAAGATAGGCCACGTACGGGTATCTAATAACTGCAACAATTGTAAACATTGTAAGTCATAAATATGAGCTTAGAATAGTAATAATAATAATTTAAAAATTGGGAAAGAGGATTTAGAGGGAGAGGAGTAGGTAGGAAGAAAATTTAAGAAAAAGAAATAAGCTGTGTTATGTACATGTACTTACTCCCCAAAAGGAATGTAAACTTCATGTACAACAAGCATGTACTAATAAAAATAATTAAAAATATAACAGATAGTAGTTGCCTACCCCTTGAAAAAAACACATTACTTTCAGGTCATAGGATAAGTTGTATGCAAAACATAAAAGTATTTCATGTTTAGACCCAGGCCCATGATACCTTATATATGCCCATATTCTAAAATCTGACAAAATCTGGAATTTGAAATAGTTTGGACCCCAAGTATTTTAGATAAGGGACACTCAGCCTGTTCCAGTGATAGGCTAAAAACTTGGTGTCTTATTTAAGTATAAAGTCTGTTGTGTATAAAAGTTCGAAAACTGAAATAGTGTTCTAGTAACATGGAAATGAGATGTTGCTATTTATTTATAATGTAGGTAGTCAGAAATGGGTAAATGTTTCCTTCAGAGTTTATCAGGTATAAATTCCCATCAGAAAAGAGTCATACACTTGTTTTTAAGGGAATGAGTATCCCTGTTCCTAAGGAGTTCATATTTTTAAGAATGTAGGGGAGTATGTGGCTCAGTGCTAGAGTGCTTACCTAGCATGTACAAGGCTCTAAATTGAATCTCTAACACTGAAAAAAAAGTCTTGGGTGGGTTATTACCTGTATGGCACTAAACTAGAAATGTCCTTGTTCTGAATTGGTTGAGTGCATGCCATTTCAGTTATTTATTGATTGATTTAAGGAGCATTAGGTTTGTAACAGTTGGAAGCCTCTGTCCAGTAATGTCATAACATCATTTGTTGGACAGTGGCATCTACTGGTAGTTTCTAATTTTGATAGTACAGCCCTAAAATCATTGTAAAAATATGTACCTAATAAAAGCAAGAATGGAACAAAATTCCCTGAACTTTTCAAATAAGATAAAAAATATAATATGAGAAAGTTTTTTGGGGTAAGAGAAAGAAAGCACAGACTGGAAAATAATACAAGCACAAAGATAGGCATGTGAGATAGTTAATGACTCTAATACCTTTCCTCAGGGCTGTGATAATTGATATAAAACCCAAAAGACTGTTTTTGTGTAGTGTCTTGGGTTGGGAATATAATTTGTAAATGAGGATCTCATCATTCGTGAGCTTTGGCATTAAATGACGTTGACATTTAGCAGATCTCAGAGTAATTTATCATTAGAGACCAGTTTCACATTTTTAAAGTTTCTGATGATACATATGCATTCCTAAATATACAGCTAGATTAGGGCAGTAGAACTATTCTGTGTAACTATAATTGGTATAACATGATGTTATACCAATTGTCAAAATCCAGAGAACTGTACAAAGTAGAAGGAACCCCTATCAGTCAGTGCTTAGAGACTAATTTAATGCAAGACATACAAATGTATGAGAATTTACAAGGTTGGCTTACAGTGACTGCCTGCAGTCAGGCGTGGTCTGTCTGCATACTGGGATCCGAAGGATCCAGTCGAAGGCCTGGAGCTCACTGTAGAGTCCAGTGTGAGTCTATATGAGGAGGCCGAAGGATCTGCACTGGAGGTCAGGAGACAGTGTCCACGGTGAAGGACTTGAGCTCCTTTGAAGAAACAGAAGCCAGCAGCCTTCTTCATTTCTCTTTATGTCATTGTGATGACAGTCTTCCTAGGGTGGGTCTTCCATGCCCAGAAATGTGCTGAGCCAATTCAGTTGGGCAATTCTTGTTGACACAGTTAACTATCACAGAACCCTAATATAAATTCTGGATTTTCCTTAATATCTTATCAATATTGCTTTGTCCATTGTAACAAATGTACAACATTGAAGTCGAATGTTAATAAGGAAAAACAGGGGGATGGCATTGTGGTAAGAAGATGGATTGGGACTTTCTGTTCTTTCTGCTTATAGTCGTGTAAACCTAAAATTGCACTAAAAATAGTCTATTAACAAAAGACTGCATGTAATGATGAAAGGGTCTTTGACTGAACCTGTTCTTGTCCTCCATATCAGACTAAGAGGAAAAACCAATATGTTTTAGTGAATTCATCCTTTCCTTTCAACTTGGCCTCACATGCACTTTGCTTTTTAGACTTTTACTGCAGAGTCTATAATGTGAAGTTTGCCATCCCAGATGTCTGTTGATAGATCTGGGGACAGGTTGCAGTAAGCCTCCACTAATGAAATAACATCCTTCTCTTCTCTGACTGAGCAGTAGCAGAATTGTCCTGGGAAGTGGGTGACTGAATATCACAATCCTAGTTCTGGACTGCTGATAATCAAGCTGGAGTCAGAAAGCACTGCTCTTTTTATCAGTCTCACCCACCATGAGCACACAGCATATCCGTGATTCCCAGAGCCATCCCTTAGGAGAGCTCCCTTTCCTAGACATCAGCTGAAGCTGGGGAATCATGAAGACTATTTAGTGAGGCATACTTTTCATCTTTAAATCAAAGAGTTGTAGAGATAAAACAAACCGCAAAGATCTATCATTTTTAATCTACTCCATTCATTTTATGATACAGAACAGTTATATAGTTGTAGATAACGCTCCTCAGATCATAGTTTAATATGTTCTAACTCACTCTTCTTTTTACTAGAAAATACTGCCACCAGAGCCAGTTAGAAGTTAAGTCTGGAATTTCTAATCCGTACTCAGAATTGGTCTTTATTGCAAACCATTTTTGTAATAGTTTTGTGTGTGTGTGTGTGTGTGTGTGTGTGTGTGTGTGTGTGTGTGTATGTGTGTGTGTGTAAGTAATTGAGTCTCATTCTGTAGTCTAGGCTAGTCTGGAACTCACTATGTCGTCTACGCTGGCCTTTAATTCAAGATCCTACTGCCTTGGCCTTCCCAGTGCTGGCATTATAAATGTGTGTCACTTTACCCTGCTTAGATTTGTTTATTTATATATGAATACTTAAACTGGGAATGGTGGCATGTGCCTGTAATTTCCAACGCTGGGGAAGCTGAGGCAGCAGGATTGTCAGTTTGAGGTCAGCGAGGGCTACATAGTGAGAGCCTATCTCAAAAACTCATTGTTAGCCAGGCACGTTGGCACATTCCTATAATCACAGCTGCTTGAGAGGCTGAGACAACAGAAAAGCAAGTTTGAAGCCAGGCTGGACAACTTCACAGACCTTGTCTTCACAAATAAAAAGAGTTGGGGCTATAGCCCAATATAAAGGACCTGGGTTCAATCTCCTGTTCTGCAAAAACAAGCAAACAAAAAAGAAATGAATCAGTGATTTTTCTTGCTGAGAGTTTGTGGAGTTAGTGGGGAGTATTTTATACCAATTTTGTTAGAATTCAAAAAGACCTTAGAATACTGGATAATTGTATCGCGAACTCTTCGAGAAGATAACATAAACTTATAAATGTTACATTCATAATTTTAATTCACTTATTTTTGTAATAGATGTGAAATGAGTTTTCTTTTTAGGCTATTCCCTGAGGCAATTTTAAAAATAAAATAAAAATAAAGAATATGCAAAGAAAGAAAACTGTATCAAGAACCCCCCTAATAGTGTTCCCTAGCCTGTTGGCTATTATGATTCTGTACTGTAAGTTAAGTTTCATTTACAGTTCATTTGGAATTCTGCAGAGGCTGGTTATCATTATCTGTGTCAGCTGCTTCTCCTTTTATTCTTGCTTGCTTTCATTGTTCTTAAAGATGAAAGGAAACAAAGGAAATGTTGCTGACTTTTCAAATAAATACAAGATTTTATGGCAGAGGCAGTTTGATTTCACAATATAATCTCAGTGTAACACAGAAATAATACAAAATTAGTTTTGTGATTTCTGGCCTCCATTACAAACCATGTGAAATTAGTACTGTGCATACTTTTCAGTAACTTTCTGCCTCAACACAAAAATAGTATACATCTGTTGTGGGCAGTTTGACAAAAAGCAGGAAAGTACAAAGGGAATAATCATTACCTGTTATTTCAATAGCTAATGATAATCACTGTTAGTATTTTGGTATGTTTTTAGTTATGCACTAGTTTTTGTTTTAATAATATAACTGAACATTTATAATATTTCTAAATATACAAATGTTATTTTTCATTTGTTTTAAATATGCTTCTGTGGCATCATTGTTAAAACTCGCATATCATTCTATTGTGTGGATACATCATGATATTATTTAACCAGGTCCTTGTTGAAAGACCTTCAGCTTATTTCCAGTTTTTGTCCTAACAATCTGTTGCTGGCATAGGCTCCGTGATAGAATCTCTGATTACTTCTTACAGGAATTAAGAAAACATATAGATATTTATAAGTGAAAATCTAAAGTAAAGTTAATTAAGTTAAGCCATTGTCTTAATCTTTATCTTTTCATTCATTTGAAAGGAGGTCTTGGTATATTGCCCAGGATAGCCTCAAGCATGTGATCTTCCTACATAAAGGGGATTACGGGCATATAGGACTGTGCCAAATACTAATTAATTCTTAATCTTGTAGCTAGTTCACATTTATCATGGTACTTTTTAATGATACTTAACATGATAGTACACTTAGGTTGATTTACAGCTTGAATTATAAATGTTTTAATTCTAACAGAAGCCAATTTTAAACTTTATTTTTGAGTTTGTACACTGAACTTTTATTTCATGTGCCGTGTCTGACACAAAGTTCATTTTTTTGTGACCTTGCTTTAAAAAATGTTTTTCAAATTTTTACTTTCACCAAGATTAATATTACAGTTTCTTTTTAAAAACTTGAATGATTCAGTACTATACAAAATACTGGCTGTGGGCTAAGCATTTTGTTAGTAATATGTATTAATAAGTGTCAGACAAGATTTTCTTACAGATCTATAATTTTTCTTGTTTATGTGTATAGTAATTCAGAATTAGTTGCTTAATAGACTATATAATACTTTATAATGTAGAACTTTTATTATTTAATAGACAGTAGTGCTTTATATTGTGGAGCTTTGGAACATATTCTCTAAAGCTCTTACTGCCTACATGTACCAATACCAAATTGGGTTTTGACTTTTTTTATATATTTGTATCAGAACTGGATATGACCGTAAATTTTTTTTTTAAATACAGATATCAGAAACACTGGGCCTTCTGATTACAGTTACTGGTACAAACGGAAGTGTGGTGTTCTTGTTGGAATTGCTATATCAGTTTGTGTGACCACATTTGTGAGGTCTTCCCTTTGACTTTTTACTGTTCTGTCCCTACCCAAGTAAAAATAGTTTTTGTGGCATTTGATTTATACCTCTGTAAGAGTAGTTAGCTTATATTTACATAATTGTTTCCTACATCAATTATATGTTCCCTAAGGAATGGAATTTTGTTTCATTCATGTTTATTTCCACCTATTATATGACACAGCATTGACCTTATTTTTGCTAGGAATTGGAACAAATACCTTGGGGTAAGATATTTAGTGTTCAGTATATGTTAAGTTAAAGTGAGTAAATTTGTAGACATGGTTATTTAACTGGCAACAGAACTCTGTTTTATAAATAAGGTTTATTCTCATTTTCAATTGTAAATTCATTTGTTTAAATTGATCAAATATCTTTGTGTCTAATCTTCAACTAAATAAACATTTTTCTTTTAGGATTTGTCCATACAGATATGACAAAAAACTTGAAAGAAGAACATTTAAAGAAAAACATCCCTCTTGGGAGGTTTGGAGAAGCTGTTGAAGTGGCACATGCAGTTGTGTTTCTTTTAGAATCTCCATATGTTACGGGACATGTTCTAGTGGTGGATGGAGGATTACAACTTGTGATATAATTAGAGATTGTTTGTATGTAGCGGTGGTTTGAATCAGTTTGGCTGTTGATTATAAATCACACCTACATCGGTGACCTACTAATTAAATTTATTGATTCCACAAATATTGATTCTCATGTTTATATGATTATCTGAAAAGAACAATGTGGAACCAGCTGTGTTTTAACTAAAGGTTATGTGTCTTTTACTGTTGATTACCTTTTGTGCTATAGTAATTTTAGTACAGAGACATTTTGTAAGTGCTATAAACAGGTATTAACTTACATATTTTATCTCCCAAGTATAAAATTATGTTGTCTAATTGTGATGAATTTTTTTCAGTGTATCTGGTAGAATTTTTTGGACGTTAACCTTTTGGACTTTTGCCAAAATAAGAGTATTTACAGAACAGTGATTTGTTAGCCGTGCTTCAGCAGCCCTGCTAAAGTTAAACACTGTATTGGTTGTGCGTGTGCTTAGGCGGCCATCAGTTTTTCTACAGGTTAGGAAAAGTGTTAATTAGATAAAGACATGAAGTTAGACTCTTTCTTGGAGAGCCATTACTTTTGGTTATGTGGGTAGGCAAAATAATATGCAAACTTAAGGATGGTGTAATTGACCCATTCTTTAGAAATTCTGAAAAGTGGTAAAGATTAATTCTGATGTAGTATTCAGGTTTTAATATCTGGTACAGTAATAAACTGCACGGATTTCATCAATGTAGGGGGTGATTTTTTTCTCCTAAACACTCAAGACAGTGAACTATTAAAAAAATATACATATATGAGATATAGCATTAAGAATATTTTGTGGGCCATGGGTGGTGGTACATACCTGAAGTTCCAGCTACTCAGGAGAGTGAGGTAGAAGGATTTCAAGTTCATGACTAGCAAGGGCAACTTCATGAGACCCTGTTAAAATAAAAGAAATTAAATTAAAATTATAAAGTAAAAAGATCTGGTACTTCCTAGATTCAACCCCCAGTATAAGAAAAAAAAGTATTTTGCATTAGTAAATATAGTAATGATTCTTACCTTAACATTTTAGAAAGGTAATAATTACTCATAACTCACTTAAAAATAACAAATATGCAGTAACAATAAATTAAATGTCTTTAAAGAAGCAAAGCATTAGTTTTGAAAAAGAATATTTGCCTGTAAATAAACACATGAACTTAATGCAAAATATCAAATGTCTTTTCTTACATTGAACTCTTGTGGGGAATAATGGAATATTTCAGTGTCACTGGACTC
>PVJX010009065.1:0-62598 GCA_004027295.1 Dolichotis patagonum | reverse complement strand
GCATGGTAGGACTTCTAAGAAGGATAATATTAAATCAACAATAGCTGTCATAATGTTTTCTTCAAAACAGCTGTTCATATCATCACGTATGATATAGTCAAACAAAACAGGATAACACCATTCCAACTGATGATTTAAAACTTTGAAAGACTTTGAAGCTATGAGATGGGGCCTCATGCTTACCATAAAGTCTTATATATTCTTGAAATAATCATCTCCATTGTCCCTTTGAGTTAAACCGAAGCAAAGCAAGTTTGTTTCTACCCATTGGTTTTGAGGTAAGCACTTTTATGAGAAGATTAGCAAGGAAATTTGGAAAAATTCTGGTTCTAGAAGAGGCAGACAAGTATGAAGATTGTCTTAGTTACTTTTTACTCATCGCTGAGACAAAATACCTGATGCCCAAAGTTGGGAAAGGAAAGGTCTATTTCTTACAGTTTTGGGAGATTTCAGTCTATACTCAGTTGGCTCCAAAGCAGGGTGGCATGGCAGGGTCACAGTTCATGGTGGCTGCAAACAGCAAGGTGGAAACTGGCAAGAGAGAGACACACCTTCTTCCTGCCATTACATCACATCCTGGCTCCACCCCTAGGAGGGTGTAGCACTGACACCACCAATCCAAGCACTAGACAATGAACCAATCACAAATGCACAATGCAAATACATGAGGCCTGGGGGCCACCAACATAAACCATGACAATGATGGATCTTCTCATATATTTTTTACACATATAAGTGTTCACATATGTAGAAAGGACCAAGGGGACTTCTGAGGAAGTAGTTCAGGATGTATATACTTATTACATTTGCTAGAACACATCTTATGAACAAGAGCTGACCCATCTGAAGCCAGGTGGTGAAAAGAAATACAAGAGCATCCAATAATAAATAGGCCAGAAAGAAGCAGACGTGTGGGCTGGGTTATGGAGACAACGAAGTCGAAGAGGAGAGTTGAATCTAGGTGGTGAGTGGTTGATGCAGTGGCCTGTTTTGAGATTGCTTTCTGGATGCAGGGCTCTGTCTTATGTTTAGTGAAAAAGCTAAGATCTAATGGCTATGGCCCTGGGAACCCAGCCAATTACAGAGAAGAGTATCCTTTACCGAGGGGAACACAAGACTCACCGTCGTCCACTGTTCTCTGAGGAAACACTACGAGGACTGACATTTGTCCAGACCACAAGAGCTTCCAGATTCAGCAAGGGAAAAAGAACCCTAAGAATTATGCTTTAACTGCAAAGCCTCAGTGGAGGTTCTTTGGCATCCCATGAACAAGCTGCAGAAAACAAGCAATAGGGAAGTGCTTCAAAATCTGAGCAGGCGGAGAGTGACAGTCATAAAGTGGCTGTGTGCAAAGGAGCTTCATACCATGTTTACATGAACTGACACAGTCCGGGGATTTCTGAGTTTGGAGTGTGTGGTCTGACTGAGGCTCAAAGGGGATTAATAAAGAGGAGTTTAGCAGTTCTTAACATTTGCGACACACAGAATTACATGGAGAGCTTCTAAAGCAGGCTGAAATCCAGTCCAACTGAATCAGTCTTTTGAAGTGCAGCCCAAGAACAAGCTATTTTTGAAAAGCTCCCCAAGTGATTCTAATGTGTAGCTGGATCACAAAATACAGGACTAGCCCAAGGTAGATAAATGGGGCGGGGGGAAACCTGTGGTATAATGGTATAGGCAGGCGGGGTGGTTCAGGGGCTTTAGGCATTACCAGGGAGGCTTCTTTGAACTAGTGTTTTACAAAAGCCCCCTGAATATCTGTAACTACTTAATAAATAGTAATATAATTAGAGTTATTATTCATGAAGAGCCTATGAACTTAGTCCTATGCAAAGACTCAAATAGGGACCATCTCATTCACCTGCTCCCACCCTTCCTTGTACACACACATCCACACACAGCGATCCTGCAGTGTTATCCCCATTGCAGCAGGGATGAAACTGAAGCATAGAGGTATGGACAACTGACCAGGCTAGATCACAGAGTAAGCAATGATGAAGCTGAGTCTCAATCTTACGAGGAGACAAAATAATGAACCTGATTGCTAGGAATGCGAGGTCCTAGGAATTTGGGATCTTTGGCTTTCTGCAGTTTGTCACACACACACACACACACACACACACACACACGTAATCAGGAAACTGACACCATCTAAAAGCCTGGCAGCTGACACCCCTGTCTTTCTACATGCTCTCCTGTATCTATAACTAGGAAAAAAAAACAGGAAGAAACTAAGGGATACTTAGAGCAAAGTACTGCTAAGTGTTTAAAAATGGATGTAATGGGGAAAGAAATCCCTGGCATGTGGCAGTTGTCAATTTCTGTCTTGTCAATACTCCCTTGGTGGTCAATCTGAAGCTACCAAACCTGCATCAGCTGTTTCTCAAAGTTCCTGAATAGGTGGCCTGAGTTGACTCGGCTGGCTCCAGTTCACACCTATGGAATTGATTACACTCTAAGAAAATAGCGTTTGTTGGTTAGAAGTAAGGCCTGCCCACCTTCATTATCCAGCACAAAGGAAGCCAGCTGGTTCCAATATCTCTGGATGCCCTCATTCAGGGTTTCTTCTCACGAAGGCTGATGATATTTTACCCCAGTTCAGGGGACATACGCCATCCTACTGAGCTGACCTGCATAAATCACATGGGCTAAGGAACTAAAGCTCTGGGCTTGATTGTGTGTGTGTGTGTGTGTGTGTGTGTGTGTGTGTGTGTGTGTGTGTGTGTGTGTGTGACAAACTGCCGAAGATCCAGCTATGAGTAAGTGACATCCTGAAATGAGTTAAGTCTTGGACCACCCCAAACATGAACTCCTCAAATAACAAACTGCTTAAGCCATCTTTCGGGAAATGACCACAGGCCCCCCTCAAGAACAGTTTCAAACCGGTGTTTCCAATGTGGACGTGTGCTGAAGAAGCCAGCTGTGTGGTCAGTGACCTCGATTTTTTAAGCTCAAAACCCCACACGTAGAACATAAATCTCCCAGACAAGAAATATGCAATCTGTATGAAAAACAACACTAAAATTCTCCCTTTTCATTCAATTATTAAGCAGCTTCTCCCCTGTAACTTTCTATAAATCTCTCCCCCAACATCCTACCAACCAATCGGAGAAACAGAGCTGAGTTTACAGGGCCTTGCCTCCTTGACAGTTGATCATGTAACAAAGAGTTTTCTTTTTTCAAAAACCTAGTACCATAGCATTGGCTTCTACTGAGATAGCTGGCAGGCCAGACCTTGAGGCAGCCGCCCCATGGAAACAAAGCAGGCAGATGTGCTTATGAAGTCATGAAAATAGGAAGCCAGAGGCAAATCGGAAGAAACCAGTGCCAGAGAAGATGACAAGGACTCTAACCCAGAGATGACCCCTAGCTCTATTGCAATACATTCGCACAGTAAGACTTTCTCCCAGGAGAGAGTGAAACCTGTAGATATACACATTTGAACTTCATGCGAAACTATTTGCTACCTATGCATTAAGAGAACTCCTTCCTGTCCAGGAAGCCCTGACCAATTCTGAAAAAAGAAAATTAAAAAAAACATGAATAATTGGTCTCCTTGAGAGAGACCGATGTGCTTAGAGCTGTCTTGTCTATGAGGTAGCTCACTGTACTTTTCTTCTGTAAGAGACTTTCGCTGTAGAACAATTCCATGTCTGACTTCTA
This sequence comes from Dolichotis patagonum, assembly GCA_004027295.1. Lineage (NCBI taxonomy): Eukaryota > Metazoa > Chordata > Mammalia > Rodentia > Caviidae > Dolichotis > Dolichotis patagonum. Next base: position 58,935 of record PVJX010009065.1, on the reverse strand, counting down.
TCCTGATGAGACAAAGGACTCACCCAGCCAGTGAAACTGGGCACCAAGCAGCAAAGACGTGGTACCAATCGTAGAGCATCCAGAAGAGTAGATTTTATGGGACCTGATAAACAGGAGGAACCTTTGCTCCAGGTAATGATTTGGTTTGATTAGTAGAACAAATTAGAACTTTTAAAAAGAAAAATCAGAATAGGGATGGAGTTGACCAGATACATATCTCGAGAAGAAAGAGTAATTCACGATGAATCACAGAATACCAGTCTTTAAGTATCCATAATAAAATAGATTATCAGATATTTAATAAATGCAGGAAGTGCAATAACAGAGGATTAAAAGGTTCAGGCATGCTGATACTTCTGAGAAAGTTTGGTCTTCGTTGAGGGAAGAACATTAGAGAGCTTCCGTGTGTAAGCTTTGGATTGGAATCTGCAGCACTGATAAAGTAAATTAACATTTGCCTGCCTCTGCTCCCTGACTGCAGAACTGCAGTATTAAAGATCTGATTATTGAAGCAGTTTCCCTGATGAAATGATGGGGGCCATTTATCTACTTTCTAGTTAGAGTTTATTAGGAAGGAAAAAAAAACATGCAAAAAAACCGAAACCATAATAGTTCACATATTTTCTTTTGGGAAGAAAACAAAATGACCCTGTGAACACTATACAACTGGAATTTTAAAATAAGAATGTCACATTTCAATGTTACTAGATAGTATAAGACATAGTTTCGTATCTTTGTGTGGGACCCCAAAATATGCCACCCCCAAATACATTTCACTGTTAAATTTCACTATGGCTATGAAGGTAAACACAAGAATGACCCTAAAAAGCTGCCTTTTTGAAAAAAGGAAAAAATATTTTGAAACAGAAATTTATATCTGTAATGGGAAGCCGCATTACGAAAGCAAAGAGCCAGAGAATGTAAATAGACTCTTCTTTCTACTTAAGAAAGATCTTTTCATGCAAAAATAACACTGGCCAGGCAGAGATTAGCACAAGTCGCTGCTCCCTGGTAGACTTTATGGGCAGGACCAGACCATCCTGCTCACTGCGTACCTGCTCCCAGGCTGCCTCCTTCCACCAAGCATGGCCACTCCCTCATGCCTTGCTTTGCTCTATAGAAGCTTCCGCAGTCACCCCTCCTCGGTATATGAGGCTCCTAGGTTTATCTCAGTAAATGTGTGGGCTCCCCCCCCCCACTGACCTATGGTCCATTTATTTATTTCATATACTAAAATTACTAAACTTTCAGAGAAAAAATAGTAAATTTAAAACTTCTATCCAGGTTCAGTGACCACCAAGAGACAATGAGGTCCCTGAGCTTGCTACAGCTGGGCACGTGGCCTGGCTGGGAGGACACAGGTAAGAATCCATACTCACCAACCTCCTTGGGTCCCTGCCGATGGGAATCTGGCCGGACAAGTGATAAAAATCTAGTTCTGTCCTTTAGAAATTTAAACTGACAGGGAAAAAGAATGGTAGGAACTTGTTCATTTCAATGTGGCAACTTTATTGCCAGAGTTTTAGGGTAAAGCCCCAGCTCTAGGGGTCCCAACTGACTAGGCCTGGCCATGAGTTCCCTAACATGATTCCAGATGAGCAGTGCTGAAGGGAGGAAGAGAGCTTCAATTGCCATGGCCGTACCCGAAAGGCCAGAAGGGAGAGAGCCAAGATCTGTCTGTGAGGGGCTGACAGAAACTTTGGACTTTTACAGAAAAGCAAGGGAAAGGCAAGGCTTGCGAGTTTGCATAGCCGCGAGATCTGCATGGTCACTGAAGGAGGTAAACCTAGTGAGGCCACGGTCCATTCGGTCATTATTTCAGAACTGGTTCTGGAGAAGTCTGTGGCTAACAGGGAAGTCTGTTTTCCAGGAGATGTTTGCTCCTGCTTGGACACTGGCCTCCCCACAAGGCGATCTATTCTGCAAGGCTCTGGGCTGCTGGGTGGCTACGGTTTTAGTGCAATGACTGAAAACTTCTAGGTGCGACTGCAGGATATAGAACAGGATACAAAACTAAATATCCCCACAAACCGTGAAGTAACTTCGTTTTTCTTATCTTGGTGCCCTCAGGGTTGAAAGGGGGAGGAGCCAGGTTATCTAAACTTAGGGCTAAGCTTTATGGTGCCAGTTTTTAGACAGACAAATCCTTGGGTGATTTCATGCCTACACGCTCAGCTGAGCGGAGATCTGGCCCAAAGTTTTAATGTAATAAAACATAGAGATATAAAGATGGAGAGGCTGAGTTTTAGTCTCTTTTGGTTACCCGTTGGGCATCTTCAGGCCCAGTTTCTAAGTTCCTGTTATAACTAGGGCATATTTTCAGGACTACTCTTAGTTGGTCATATTTTTCCCTCCTAGACATGCTCTTTGTCCACAAGGTAGCCAGTCTGAGAAGGCTGAAAATGTAAAGAAAAATGTAAGGTCTCTGAGAGTTTGCCTTTGTTGTATCAACCTTCACTGCTTTTTTGTCAGTCGTCTTGAAAGCAAAAATTTGGGGTCACAGGGGCATCATCAAGCCAGTTGGCTACTTGGCACGCACGAACCCCATGTGGCCCCTGACTGGCAGAGACCAGGAAGAGACCTCAAAATCACAAAGTCAAGCTCTCAGGCAGAAAAGGAAACATTCTCTGTCTGCAGCAGCAGGCTCTTCAGAACCTCATCCCTGCTGAGGGCCATCTTTAAAAAGTTGAGGGACAGCCAAGATTTATCCCGACTGAACATGACCATGAAGTTGTACTGTTATTAGAAATGTACATGTTTAGTCCAATAGAGACTTATCCCAATAAGTCTTCTCATGGAGAGGCCATCCCAGGAATACTTCCGGTAAAGATGCATTTTAAGCCTGGAAAAATATACCTTGTAGTTATGTCTTAACTTTTCTCACAGAGTAGTGAAAGACATTTAAACAAAAATTCATTATTTGAATCCAGAAAAGTACAACAGTCAATTAATATTTGTGTTTTAAAATAATTTCAGATGAGTATTTTCATTCAACTTTATTTTAAACACTGGCCATATTTTGTTTTTCAAACTAACTTTGCTCTCTCTTGAGGCATAGTGTTAAACTCTAAGGAAATATTTCGAATCTTTATAGCAAGGAAATTCTTGCTTGTGAAGAGCTGTGAATACTAAATCCATGGCCTCCCTGGAGTAACTGGAACCACTGTATGAAAAGAACAATCTGTCTGGATTAAAGAATATCAGATTGTGTTTTGATGTATCAATTAGAACCGTGTCAAGCCAGGGTTCATTTGCTTATTGACAAACGCTGATATCCATTCATCTCCTGCATGTGCTGCACCAGTTTTCATAATCCCTTACCATTTTAGTAACTTCTGTTACTCAATACGTTCAACAAGAACTCTTAGGATATTATTTGGAATCTATTCCACATACTCAAATGATGTACAGAGATAAGCGTAACAAGGCTTCAGGAGTGTATGGAGTATAGGCAGGGCTTTTGCTGGCCACCATTCATCTGTGCTTCACCTGGGGCTGGCAAAATTTTTCTTTTGAACACTGATTCTGTTTACATAGCAGGGGATCTGACCTCTGACTACTCCACTTCTGCTTACAACATGGGCATTAAGCATGGACATTAGTTACTTTCAAAAGTCCAATGAAAGGGTTTTAATTGATCCAGTTTGGGTATTGTGTTTATCTCCAGATGATTCACTGATGTCAACAAACTTCTGTTGTTTCCTAGTTTTCTCAAAGGAATTTGTGTTACCAGTGTAATTGATATAAAAATTGAATTAAAAATATAGCAAATAGCAAATATAGCAATCTCAGCACTTGGGAGGCTGCAGCAGGAGAATTAACACAGGTTCCAAGACCAGCCTGGGCTACATCGTGAGTTAAAGGCCAGATTGGACTACATACCAAGTCCCTGTCTCAAAAAGACAAAAAAGAAAAAAGAAAAAGAAAAAAATCCAACACAGTTAGGTACTACCTGAGAGCGATAAGCTGTTCACCCAAATTGGTCCCTACAGCAATACTTCAATTTACGGACCAGTGTGGGGCTCAGCTTTTAGTCTCGAAAGATCCGAGATTATCGGTTTACAAAGAAGGGATCTCAGTGGAAGCTGATACATAATTTATCAAGCTCTTACGGATCTTATGCATACACTTCATTCATGGGAAGGTAGCAATCACCAAGTAGACTGTATCCTGTACATGCCTGGCACTTTTCTTGCTATAAATAAATCCAAATGTGGAGCCAAACGTGACCCAAAACACCTAATGGTCACAGTCTGAAGACGGATTACATGATCTGCTGGGTTTGCACCTGGCAGCAAATGCTCACGCTCCATAAAGACAATGAATGCTGTTCCTATCGTTTTGGACACCTCCCTTCCACAGATGCAACCCCAGCATCTTAGTTGGTAGTTGGTTCTTGAGACAAAATACCTGACCACCAAAGTTAGAGAAGGAAAGGTTTATTTCTTACAGTTCTTGGAGGTTTCAGTGCATACTCAGCTGGGTCCAAGGCAGGGTGGCATGGCGGGGCCACCATTCATGGCCACTGCAAATAGCAAAAGCATGAACCAGCAAGAAAGACAGGGCTTCTTCCCGTCTTACAGCATATGCTGGCTCCACCCCTGGGCAGGTGAAACATTCACACCACCAATCCAAGAGCTAGACAATGTGCCAATCAGAAATGCTAGATTTGGTGGTGTCCATAATTCATGAGGTTTGGGGGCCACTGACATAACCATGATACCCAGTCATCTCCCTGAAACGCTTCTTTCTTCAAACGTAGAACACTATTTTACTTAAGTATTTATCTTGTTAAAATCACTCTTTGACCATTTCTCCCAGAACTGTCTGTCCACATGGTCTGGGTTCAATTTGGAATATTCAGATAATATCCTGTCATTCCTATGGAACTTCCTTCTATTTCTGGTCTTTCTGAATTCATTCCGTTAGGTAGGCCTTGAGTTTCTAAGGCCTCATTCACCCACTACAATATGCAGGAAACACATATTAAAGCTGTTTTGAAAATTAAAAATGTCACTGAAGACAGTGTAAAATGTCTTTCCAATTTCATAAGCATATCAGTGGATAGTCTTTATTTCATACCATTTGCAATATTATCAGAAATGTTAATAGATACTGGATACCTAACTTCACAATAAATACTACTTTCTCAAATTTAATTGCTATCACTAATAATCCTAAAAGCAATGAAATATGAGGAATGAAAAGAGTAGTGATACTACCTACAAAAAAGAAAAAAAGTATATGTTCCCAGCTATTTGGGAGACTAAGGCAGGAGGAATCCAAGTCTGTAGCTAACCTGAGTAAAGTTGGCAAAACTTTCTCAAAATAAACATAAAACTAAATGGACTAGGACCATGGCAAAGGGTATGAGGCCCTGGATTCAATTCTTAGCATCATAAGAGGATAAAAACAAAAACAAAAACAACAAAGACTTCGAGAATCACAGATGGCTACCAGGGTTCGCCAAACACTGATGAAAGAATTCCTAGTTTAGAATTTGACTTCAGCATAGCTATCACCTCTTCCAAACCCAAAAGTAATTATTTTCACGAAGCAGTAAATCTGCCCATGCATCAGTGGAGTGTCCAACCTCAACGGACTACATCACAGGATAGTCCTAATAAGAGTATATCGTGGTGAACGTTCATTGTTGTACATATCACATGCACCTCACACATGTTCAGAGCTATGAATTTGTACCTAGCGACAGGCACAGTTCTCCCATACATGCTTCCCTAGGCCAAAGTCACTGTTCTCACAACCACCCCTTTGCCACCTCCTTTGAGTCTAGGGGTCGGTAAACTTGAGGGCCAGGTGATAAAAATAAGCTTTGCATGCTATGTTCTCCCTTCCTTTAGTTTGTTACTGAAGCTAAAGCAGCTGTAGACACTAAGAAATCCCAGTGGGTTTGGCTCACTCAGTAAAACTCCATTCATAAAATTAAGTAACTGGATTAGGCCTGTGGGCCATTATTTGTCTAGCTCAAGGTATCTCAAGTGATTTCTCAGAATTTGTTAAAAATGGAAAGTCTCAGACCTACCTACCAAATCTGAGATCTGGGACAGGGCTAGGAGTTTGTTTTACCAAGCCCTAGGGGAAATTTGATATGTATGCTAAAATTGGAGAACCACTGTTAATCTTACTCAGGATCCACTCAGCACTCTTGTGTCAAGTCAAGCTTTGACAGCAGGCTGACTAATACATCTAACCAAACAAAACATCTTCCCCTCCACCTTCATGTTTTCTCTCCTCTGAAGTTCCTACCCCAAAATTCTAAAGGTTTATAAAAGCTGGGACTCAAGTCACTCTCAAGTTGTGCAGCTTCTCAAGATAACACAAGTCCACAGTCATGATTCCCAAATCACCCTATTCAGGTTCTTCTAGACTGGCAGGTAGGGTTCCAGTCTTTGTCAAATGTCACAGAATCACTTTTCCCCTCTCTACCTTACCATCCACTTCCTTCACGCTCTCATTTTCATGTCCTGACATCAAAGTGACAATTATTTCCTTTCTCCAAAGGTTCTTTCAGCTTAAAATGTCTTCAATTCCATGTACACTGGGAAAAGCCACTAAAACTGTAACACCTTTGGAATATTGTCCTGCTAAGAGGACACACGTAGGGGGGCGTCTACCAAGAGAAGGTACAGGTGACCACCTGGATGAGATATGTGTGGGTAAATCACTTGTCCTTCCAGTGAGGATTTCACAACCACAAAACAAACGGACCAGAACAGTGAGTCCCCTTCCAGCATCTGGACCACAGACGCCATCCTGGACTTCTTTGAGTGATTCCTGCTCTTATAGCAAATTCATGCCCAACTGATGTGGAGCAAGACCAGTGGCCCTTGATCTTGGGATCACATCAGAATCACCAAAGAAGCTTTGCCACGGACAATACAGTGAGCCCACCCTGGCGTACCCAGTCCAGAAATCTACAGTGGAATTTGAGTTTCCTTTTCTGAAGGTTGGGGTTTAGTGGAGGAAAGAAAGAAAATCATAAAAGGCCCTATGTAGGACTGGGAATGCCACAGAGCAGGCTAGACAAAAGCCACCAAAGTGTCTCTGCATGGTGAGCAGGGAGGCTCCCCAAGGTGAAGACTTTCACTTGAGAAGCTGCCAGAGACAGGAGTAGAGGCACTGAGGAGGAAAGGAAGCAGAATAGGCAGTAGGAAAGAGAAGAAATCCCAGGGGCCTGCCTCTTGATAGGACAGCCACTGTCCACCCGTAAGGGCTGCTGCAAAAACTTGTCATTGATGCCTCTCATTACCTGTGTTTATAGCACGTGCTTAACCGTGGTCTTAACATCAGCCTTGGAGAAGAAAATCAGAGTATATGATGTTCAGGAAGAAAAATATTCAATCTTGTTGTGAGGTTTTGAAGTCAAACATATGCACAGTGGAGTATAGGAAAGATAGCCATTTATTTGAGAAGCCTTCGTCTTGTCCTAAGTACTGTCAACAATTCCACAGATGATGTGGAGGGGAGAACAAAGCACACAGGTCACTGGCCAGAAATGCTGACTGCTAAGAACAGCTTTTTAAATAGATTTAAATGTGTCTCCCTCTATTCCCAGGCATTTCCAATACTCATCCCTAAGATTTGTCTTCAGATACAAAGTAATTTTGAACAGCCAAAAGTACAGAACACATCAGTGACCTAGATTCTTTTCACCTTATCCGGAATATTTTCCCAGGCTAAGAAACTGTCCAAGTTTTACAATGTATACAACTAGTAACAATAGCAATGCAAGGATAAAATATTATACAATTTCAAATTGTCTGTGCAGTTCAATATGGCAGTTATTCTACATTTTAGAAAAAGTTGTTAAGTATCTATTTCAATTAACATCAATTCTCACCTTAATACATTTTGGAAAATATAGGATTTTCTATATGCTACTCACAAAATGAAATATTAGCCACAGGAAAAAAATCTTTTTTTTTTTTAAGTTAACTACAAATCACTTATTGCTTCCTTGGATTTTTAAAAAGTTAGGTCACTGTATCTAATTAGATTTGCGGAGTTCTGCAGAAGTTTTATGGCTAATTCTTACTTCTCAAAACTTTCATAAATTTGATTTACACATCCATATATACCAAAAAAATTCTTTTTTATACTAACACTTAGTAAGTAACATAAATTTAGCAACATATTATATTGTATTGCACTGGTGGCATATTAAAAGAAATATGTATAGTCTCATTCTCAAAACTAATTTCAAAAACAGATAAAAACAATTCTATTTTATATTGTTTTAACCTATCGCATTTAGTAATAAAATTTTAAATATCATTCCATAATTTTTTTCTCTGTAGTCTTCATTATACTTGGAACACATGACACTATATTTGAATTGAAACAATGAAGTCACAGAGTCTAATGAGAGAAAATCTGACTTGGCAGCTTGACCCGAAAATGGGTTCTGTTAATTGGCGTATATAATAAACATTTCAACCTCTGCTGCTACAATGTTTTCACGAAAGCAATTTAACCCCCTAAAAAAAAGCATTTATACAAAACTATGAAAACAAGATTTAGATTTTCCTCAGATGTTGAGCGTATCAGGCTAAGCAAGGTACATCTCACTTAAAAAAAAAAAGTTTAACAGTCACGTGGTAGAGCGTACCCAGTATATTTCCCACAAACAAAAGGTAAAGAAATAAGGACTAGGCAAATAAATCTTTTGCTAAGTCAGATTAGTTTCAATTCTTTGCCGTAAAAAAAAAATTGTAGGAGGGCCTAACTGAACATTCAGCTCATAAATAACCCAATCTAACTTTCTGATGTCAAGAATCAAACTACTTTGCTACAAGAAAACTCCCTCATGCTCAGATACAGTAGCTGTTTATTGAACAAGGTCTTCTAGGAAATATGGCTATAGATGCCAATTAGAATTAATGCTCAATCCTCTAAGAACAAAACATATTCATTTATATATGATGTGTATTTAATGCATTTAATGCAAAACATATTCATGTATTTATGTGTATTTAATGCATTCCAATAAAATGTACATTCTACTGAACAGAAGATGTGTAGTACTTATTTTGCTTTGAATGAGCACTAATAATTTTTAATGCAAACCGGCCCCAAATATGGATGGCTATTCGCTGGTACAGTAACGTTGCGCCCATTTACTTTACGTCTCGGGGTCTAGTAGTTTCCTGATCTGCACGTTGTAGGGGTAGTCCGCAGGAGGACTGAGCTCTTAAGTGGTTTTCCGAAGCCTGGATGAGTTAACACAGGTAAAAGCACTTAATGCCAGGCGCCAACCGCAGGGCTTGCTGCAGAAGCTCTTCCAGTGATCAGGGTAATCGATAGCAAAAGCTTTCGCAGCTCGGGTGGGGGCGGTGTCTCTGGCAGGAAGCCGAGGTCTGGGCCCGGCACTGTCGGGAGACCGCGGGGGCAAAAGCAAACCTCGAGGCCTTGATGCTCCCTACCGGGAAGGAAACAGGGCCCGGAGCGTGCACATCCCGGTTCCGTTCCTGAGTGTACGGCACGCTACTGTTCTGTAGTAGAACCCTCCTCGGCCCGGCCCGGAGCAGACGCTCACTCAGCCCCTCAGAGCCGCGTGTCGCCCAGCTCGAACTCACGACGGTCGAGTCGGCCTTTCGGCCGGCAGCCTAAACCAGCAATCCACTGCCCCGGTCAGCAGCCATCCCCGCGGCTACCCCAACTTCCGGTGCAGCCCACTTCGGGAGACCGTCCGCACACACAGGCGGCCGGAAATGATTCCTCGCGGCCGCCGTAGCCCGGCCTTCCTTGCTCTTGTCCCCGCCTTTTCCTTCCTTCCCTCAGTTCCCTTTCACTTCCGGGGTTGCTCTGGATCCGCTGGTTCCGTAACAACATCCCGTTGGCTTCCCTCAGGCGGCGGGACCTTGTGGCCGCCGCCTCCTCCTAGGAGCGCCCGCGCGCCCGCTCATCGGGGCCAGTGCGCTCCCCGGCCCCGGCCACCATGGCCACCAACCCGCAGCCGCAGCCGCCGCCGCCGGCTCCGCCGCCTCCCCCGCCGCAGCCGCAGCCACAGCCTCCGCCGCCGCCGCCCGGCCCTGGAGCTGGTCCCGGCGCGAGCGGCGCGGGCGGCGCGGGGGCCGGCGCCGGGGACCCGCAGCTGGTGGCCATGATCGTGAACCACCTCAAGAGCCAGGGCCTCTTCGACCAGTTCCGCAGGGACTGCCTGGCCGACGTGGACACCAAGGTGCGGGCGGGCGCGGGGCCGGGCCGGGCCGGGCGGCGGGGAGCAGGGAGCGGGAGGGTCCCGCGGGCACACTCGTCCTCTGCGCCCAGCCCTCTGCCCTGGGCGGGCCCGGCCGGCTCGCGCGCTCCGGCGGCCCCGGGCCATTGTTCCCGGCAGAAGGGCTTGCGAGCGGCGTCTCCAGCGCGGATCCGCGTGCGTCTTCGTCCCTTGGTTTGCTGAGTTCCCAGTTCCTCTCGCCTTCTGTCCCGAGGGACCCCGGCTCGGCGGGGCCTCGTCTTTGTGTCGTGCAGTGGCGACTGCGAAGTAACTGCGTCGGAGCGGCCGGAACGTGGCTCGCCGGTCCCTCGGGGCCGCGGTGGAGAAGGCAGCAGATCCAGGCGCGAGCGTGGACTGGGAGCGGGGCTTCGGGGGCGCCTGCGGCGGGGAGCGCGGGCCGAGTGTGGCTTTTACCGGGAAAGGCAGAGCGAGGTGGGGACGGGGCAGCCGTCGGGCAGGTGGAGGAGAGCTGAGCGCGGAGGCCGAGTGGAGGAGAGCAGGAAAGACGAGCGAGCTCCGAGGGGTGCGGGAGAGCGGCGGGGAAAGGGCAGCAAAGACGGTCTCTACCTAGAAAGTTGGGGGCCCGGAAAGGGGAAGGGAGGAAGTTTGCATCAAACGCCAGAATGCGAGGGTAGTGGCGGCAGTAGGGAATCTTACCTGTCTTGGCAAACAGTAAACAGAAGACACCTGGAAAGAGAATTCAGTGAGACGAATGAAAAGCCAGTAGAGAGGAGGATTCGGGAAGCATACAGGAAAATTGCCCCCCCAAATCTGGGGGGGGGTCCTATGATTAGAGTTGTGGTGTGAGGATTATTTCATAGCAGTGCTGGTCTGAGAAACCCTATTTCTTAAAAGAGGGATGTGCACAGCTTCTACGCGCAGTTTCCAGGCTTTGAGCTGCACCGCACACGGTTCCACTGTGTTCCAGTGACTCAGGAGGTCGGTGTTTTTGTGCCATAGAGAATTTACTTTACTTGGGGATGTTTGAGAGTTACTTAGTTTTCTTACTTTGTGAAAGGAATATTTATATCCATGTGTCTTAAAGTAATATCTCTTGCCTTTTTATTGTTTAATGGAAGAAAATCAGACATGGCCAGGTAAAAGTTACTCACATAGAACTCATTGTATCCAACAAGTGGAAATCTGCTTTGCTGTTTTGAGAAAATTGCAAATATATGTGTTATTATGTACACAACTTGAAACTTAAAAAACATGCTCATTGGGAAAGGGACACAATATCCACTTTTTTATTATGATTCAGTTATCAGTAGCACCATACTACAAGTGAGATTCCACTTTTTTATTCATTTTTTAATTCATTTTGTATAATATCCCTCTGAAAGCAAAGTATTAAAAACCTTTTGGTGGTGAAGCACAGTTCCTTTGACAGTCTAAAGAGAGCTAAGTCTTTCTCCCAAGAAAAATGTACATATATGCATTAAAATGCTCTTTTGTAATTAAAAGTGGTTGCCTTTAGGCGGTTTTATGTGGCTTGGACTAGTAGAGTTCAAGAGCACCAGCATAAACTTCCCTGTTTTAATGTTGGGGTGAGCAAAAGTACAATTGAAATGATGTCCTCTAGACAGCAGGAAGCAGCCGGGAATGGTGGAAGTTGTTTAATTGCTCATGTAGGTGCTCAGATCCTCCCTAAATCAGTTTCTCTTTTGCCCTGCTCATCTTTACTGTTCTTCCTTCTTTTCTCTCTCCGTAGTCCACAATTTTGCTGACTTTTTATTCTTACTGACATTTTATATACATTTTTACTATTTAAAAAATTGTAATTTTGAAAATCCAAGTACTAAAGCTTTTTCTTCATAGTAGTAGCTTAACATTCATAACAAAATGATAAATAGGGAAAAGCAGAAATATGATTCCCTGTTTAAGCAAAAGAGCATCACTTGAATGGAATCCTTGGTTCCCATCTGCCACTTGTATTATGGTGCTTTTGATAACTAAATCTGAAAAAACGAGCCTGCTGTCTGTCAGAAGATCTTACTTGTAGTAGAGTTGTAGCAGTAACTGGATTTTGTCAGTCATGTATTTAAGATGAGCTCTCCAAGAGTCAAGCTGTCATTGAGGCCAACCTGTTAAATGTGGGTAAGAAGTGCCAAAGTCTGCTGCTATTCCAGAGGCTATAGAACTCCTTCTAACTGTCCTGGGGTCAGTAGTGGTCCTGGACTAAGAAAAATCTGACTGTAGCAGACCAACTCTTCCTGCTCAAACAATGGGAGCCCTTAACCCCAATTATCTTTAAGGCGCCTTCATTGTAGACATGAGTTCTCAGCTCTCTGGAGCAAGCCAGGTGGCTTCACAGCCATTCTGGTTCCTTTATGTTTCTTGGTAACTAGAGTATGGGGGAAAGGTCATTCTGTCCTAGGCAGGAAACTAAACAAATAAGAACAGCTCCTCTCTACCAGTTATAAGCCTGAATTTTGGCCACTTTCTAGATGGTTTCATTTATTCATGAAAGAAACATTTACTGAGTGAGTTCTGTGTACTGGGCACTGTTTTAAGTCCCAGGGGTCCAAGAGTGACCAAAAGTCTCACTGTCATAGACCCTCTGTCCTGCCAGAGAAAAACACAACAATGTAATGGCTTCTATCAAAGAAAGAGACTGATGGACAAGGATTGAAGTTCCCCATTTTGTCTCAATCATCAGTTGGGGAAGATTTCGGTAAGATAACACTTGAGCTGTCCCGGAAGGAGTGGAAAGACCCTGTGCACCCCTGATGGAGACCTTGGTGAGTGCAGAAGACCCGAGGCAAAACTTGCTAAGAAGGAAAATGCTCTCTCTCCTTCCCAGATTTAGATACCAACCTAATCCTGTGGGCTTTTCTTGAACTAGGAGCCATGGGCAGGTCTGAAGGAAAACCCATTTTAGATAGGTTGGTCATGAGTGATTATTAATAGTGTTCTCTTTGTACATGTTTGTGATCTCCTTTGGACAAAGAATTATGTGGTTACCCTAATTTTAGAATAGTATGGTACTTTGGTGGGAAATAGATATTAGGCAGGCAAGAGCAGACCAGGAGGCCAGATACTATACTCTAGGCAGATGAGAATTTTGGCGTAGAGTGTTAGTGTTAGTACAAAAGGTAGTGCGAAGTAGTTAGATCCTGGATGTACCCTGGTGCTAGCTCTAACAATATGCTAAAGGCAGGTGAACTTAGAAACAAGAAAAATTACCAGTTGGGTAGTTCAAATCGGGACTTTTTGTAGAGAGACAATACTGGATGCATTGTGATATTTGAGCTTTGTAAATGTTAAATTTGGGAATACTAGAAAGAATGATGCTTATTTATGGATCATTGTGTAGAAAGACTTGGTTTTGGTTCACATTGGTTTTTGGATAAATGGAGAAGAACATAAGAAATACTTGGAAATTTTCCTGTGTAGTAGAAAACAAACATCAGCAAGAGTCTGAAAGTTGAAAGTGATGGGAGGACATCTTGTGGGGATGAAACTTCCATCATTCTGTGTTGTACATCGCTGCCCAGTCACCTAAGAACTGTGTTTTAATTTCTTGTCTGCCATCAGGGTGATAGGTTGTATGAAAATGAAAATTAAGGAAGGAAGAGGAGTGGGGAGATAAATATCCCCCTTTCCCCAACATACAGGGCAGTACAAGGATTGCTGAACTAGTGTATGTGTAGAAGATGTCAGGGATGTGGAAGAAGGGCCCTATAAACTCCTGGGTGTCAGGATGACTTCCCGGGTTAGGAGAAGCTCTGGTGGTAAGAAGTTTGCCACAGAGACAAGTACGGGAAATGGTTGTGTGGGAGACTTTTTGCTGGAATGTAAACGTTAAGAGTGCAAATGGCAGAACTGAAGGCTGTACCAGTTTGCTTCAAATACTCACAAATCATTAAAAGCCCTGCACCTTCCTGCACTGAAGGCCTTACAAGAGAAAACTAAAGGCCGTGGAAGGTAGGGACAACCTCTAGGGACTAAGTGCAGTCCCAGGTGAGTGGTTACTCATTCCTTCTAAGGAATGCCCTTTCAAAAAGTACAGATGACCCAATTGTGGGACCCCCTCCCATTGTCTGATACACATACATCAGGGGTTCTTAGGCCTAGCACTGTGGGCATTTATGGCTGAGTAGTTCTTGCAGTGGGGCTCCCCTGTACATTGTAGAATACTTAGCAGCATCATTGCATCTGTCTAGATCCCTGTAATTCCTCCTTAGTCACTACAACCAAAGTGTCTCAGACATTGCCCAGCCCCCCCATCCTCCATCTCCTGGGACCGAAATTGCTGACTACTGCCTTCCATCCATGCTGGGTTTGAGTGATTGCCGAGGCACAGATTTTAGTCGCTCTAGTTACTGTGAACTTTCCTAAGTGTATTTTATGACTGTTTTCTCTTTCACTGTGATTGTCATCCAGGGGCTCAGCTGTCCTGTCGCTGCTCGTAGATGCAGCTGCTTCTCATTCTGTGCCCCTTACTTTCAGATTTGCTTGTACAGGTACCCCCAGCCTTCCAGCCCTGGCCCCAGTGTGCTTCTCCAAACAAATGAGACCACCGGTTTAGGGGCTCAGCAGATGCCCCTGACCTGTACTTTCTCATCCACTTGTTCTCTGCTTACATTGTGAAATTTCTAAACTGATTTTATAGCTCACTAATCCACACTTTCACAAAAGACTTGCTTCTGCTTCTTGCAGATTTCTTTTTTTTTAAATTTTATTTGAAGAGAAAAAAAAATAACCAGACAAAACAGAAAAATGGTAGCAACAGAATTCCAAAGGGGGAAAAAAAAGAACCAAAAGCAAACAGACAAAAAAAACCCAAAACAACAACAACAACAACAAAAAACCAAAAACACTAAAAAATCGCCACTTGATACGTTACATACTCTTATCATTGGAAATAGTTGTATCTTGCAGCTTTCTTTTTTCAGTATCTCTCATAAGTTAGCATTTAGTTGTGTTTAATAATCTAATTCTTTGTCTACAAAGATGTATGTTTTTCTTTTTTGTGTTCCTTACCTCCAGCCACTTTGGCTTAGAGATAATAGAATTTAAATGAGTGTAAATTAATACAATTGTCATGTGCTGTGAGATTTGATTGCCATATTGATATGGAATAAAGATACTCAAATTCCTCACACTCATCCTGATACTGTGTAACTGGGAGCATTGTTAATATGTATGTTTGTGTTTTCTTTCCAGCCTGCCTATCAGAATCTGAGGCAGCGGGTTGACAACTTTGTTGCAAACCACTTGGCAACTCATACTTGGAGCCCACATCTCAACAAGAACCAGCTAAGAAACAACATTAGGCAGCAAGTCCTTAAGTAAGTCTGAGTTCCTGTTCTGGACCAGGCTTTAAAGTATCACAGCCTCTTTATCTGAAAGTAGAAATGTTGCAGTTTCTTCACCTAGAGATGCTGGCTTTTTGCAGGTTTGCTGTGGCCACTGCATGTGATGTGTAATCGTATAGTCTAAAAAGTTTTGTTCACTTTTCTTTATTTCTTTGAGGGTCTCACTGTGTAGTTCAGGCTGGCCTTGAACTCACAGCGATCCTTCTGACTCGACCTCCCATGTGCTGGGATCACAGGTGTGCACCACTGCCCTTCGTGAATCACTTCACGTTTCTCTCATAGACTTTAAAAGTAGCCTAAAATCTTGTTAGGTACTCACAAAATTATTTGAAGGACAAAAATATGACTTCTTTAAAAATCAAGGTATAATATTAATAGATTTTTAATGCACAATATCCTATACATGTATTTACAACTATTTTCCTGACCCTTAGAGCTGGCTTTATTATTCTTGTTTTATGAATAAGATCACATCAAAGATCACTGAAATTAAAACACTTTCCCATGATATGAAGCCAAGTCATCTAATACAGACTCCCCAACTTTTAAAATTCACACTTTTACTGAAAGACCAATTTAGCTCCAGGTAATACTAGAAAGCTGTAACCTGCAGGCTTAGATTGTGTCTCCTTGTGAATAAGAAAGGAGGAAAATTAACAGTAGCTTGGTTGTCTACATTTTAGTGGATGTTTGAGGAACTATACAAGAGTCCAGATGAGATCTAAAGATGTCATTAGAGGCTAGGTAATCATTCCCGTTGGGGAAAAAGTAAAAAAAAAAGAGAGAGAGAGAGAGAAAGACAAGAAATCCACTGAGTGCCAGTCTGTGCAGGGCTGCAGGAGAACAGAGACCAAAACAGGTTGGGAAAAGGCCCCGGGGCAGGCCGACTGACACCTGGCCCCTGCATTTGCGCGCCTTTCCACTGACCCTGTAATGCTCTCATCCCGCACTGTGCCTGGCTGCCTTGATCTTCATGAGTGATTGTGTGACTTCTGTATAAACATGTTTTGTAGAATGTTGCATTGTTTTTCTTCATGTCTTGAAAAGTCTCAAATGGAAGGCAAACGTCGTAGAATTTCATGTACTTTTCAGCATAGAATACCTGTAAGATAAGGAAAGGGTCATTCTTTTATTTAAACTCAAATCTTGTACTTGTGAAAATCACCTACCAAAAACACTTGTTGGTACCAGTTTGAGGCACTGTTACCACAAAATCGTGTTTGGAGAGGGCAAAGCAGTCCTATGACTGTGGTGATGGATTACTGGGGTAGCCCCCATGTGTGACCAGGCGTCCCTTTGTTTACAGGCATTTTGGAAGAGGAAAACAAGCTAACATCAGTAATTTCTTATAGTTCAATTTAATCACTGGTCTCCTGGGTCAGTAGAAAAAAAATTCACGTTTTACTAAGCCATTCATTTTTGTACTACAGAATCTGAAAATCCTGGATGGCTTCAGAGATTGATTGTAACCAAACAGAATTTGGCAGGAAAGTAATTTTAACAAGGAAAATGTCCATTTCCTTGTTTTTTGGCCTTGACCTGGAACCTTGGCCAGGAGGCTTCTCTGCCCTGTGAGCAGCCCTGGGCTCTATCTAGCTGTAGGAGATCCAGCCTGAGGGTGCTTTCACAAGAGGACTGAAGTAGAAGAATTCGTTAGTTTGTAGCCCAAGAAGTGAGAAGGTATGCAGAGAAAGAGCATGAGGCAATAGTTTGAGAACGGATGTTGTATTTTCTGTACATTGAGAAGGTATGCAGAGAAAGAGAATGAGGCAATAGTTTGAGAATGGATGTTGTATTTTCTGTACATTGTTTACTTGTATTTTATACTTTTATACTTGTGCCTTAGCATATTCAGGATTGCGTCTATTTCTGTTATTCTTTTAAAAAGATGTAACGATGATGCTAAGGATTTGCGTTGTTTCATGCTTTTTTTTTTTCTTCAAAACTTTAAAAAGCAGGTAACCTACTTTGTACCATGTCGGCTCATTTTTCTCTATGGCCCACATAAGTAGAATTATATCACAAGGCAGCAAGTTGCCTCAGGAAATTAAAATGGAATCTGACAGTGGGTGGCCCAAACAGAGCTGCTCTCAGCAATACCTTTTGTGAGGTGTAAGGAGAGACATCTCACCCATCCCACAGCGACCACTGAGGCCTGGAGTCTGGAGATGACTTTCCCTCCCGCAGTGTCATTCCTCAAGTGTGTTTAGCTCAGCGGCTTCTGTGCAGAAGCACATTTCAAATCTTTCACCTATCACTTCTCTGTCTGTTGTGTACATTTCTTTATTCTGGAGAGCTTTTCTTCCCAATATAGAAATCAAGACTCAGCTAAAATATCTGAAAAGTTCCTTTGTCTGGCATTGTTCACAAATTATCTTGGACATATTCTTGTCCCTTCTTGTACAGTACATGGTGTATCTATCATCTTTTTTCTTCTTGCTGTTTGGTTTTCTGAGACAGACTCCCACTGTGTAGTTCAGGCCAGCTGTGAACTTGCTACATAGTCTATGCTGGCCTCAAACTTGAGATCTTCCTGCCTCAGTTTCCCAAGTGCAAAAATTAAAAGCATGTCCCACAGCACCAGCTCATCTTGTATGTGCCTCGCCACCGAAGAGGAGACTGCTGTCATTCCTAGCCGCAGGGTGGCCAGCCTGGCAGCTCTTATGTAGAAGCCACTTGTAACACAGTTGCCAAATAAATAAATCATCTGGTTTTTATAGTATAAAGATACTAAAAACAAAGGCAAAAATCTGTAGGTTTTATTTTTGTTTTCGTAAACTTTCCTTTTTTTAATTTAATAAAATTGTGTTTTATGTGTGTTCTTCAGCTTTCTTGGCGATTGTAATACTTTAAAAAGGTTTATGGTTTTTGTTCCTTTTTTTCCCAGAATCTGTTGATTATTTTATCAAAACTTTTAACAGTTGTCTATTCCCACATACCATGGACAGAAAGGGGGTAGGAGATGCCAGAAGCAACACCTTTACCTGTAAAGGTGATAGGCTGAGTACTAAAGGTGTTTTGTCTTATTTTTCTTTTGTCTGTTTTAATTTTTTCACCAGTGACACAGTGATGAACTTTTTTTTTTTAATATCTCCAAGGCATGAAGCTTACTTTCTGTTACCTACTTTTTTGTTGTTGTTAGCTAATTTTTTTGTTTATCCAGATGAGTGAATTAGGGCATTTCAGGGTTGAACCATATATATTGAAGAGTAATTAGTGCAAATAATATAAAAATATTTCATTACCTTTCTGTGAATTATCTTGAATTTCAGATCAGGAATGCTGGAATCTGGTATCGACCGCATTATTTCTCAGGTTGTGGATCCAAAGATCAACCACACATTCAGACCTCAGGTGGAGAAAGCTGTGCATGAATTTTTGGCCACACTTAATCACAAAGAGGAAGCTGGTGGCAGCACAGCTCCTGCTGATGAGAAACCAGACTCTTCTGTCATTACACAAGGTGCTTTGTGTTTGCTCTTGGTCAGTTCCATCACTTTTCTTCTTGAACCGAGTGTCAGGTTGGGATATTTGGTTCTTTACAGTGTTTCTCTATTTGGCTGCTCTAGTGAAATTATATTTACTTTAAATATCACCCAAGTTTCTCAGCTGGTATAGCATTTCTTTTTTTGAGATTAATATAAAATAAAAAGCATTTAAGTAATGGTAGAGGCATGTGTATGTTATAATTAAAGGAACAACTGAAATAGCTAGAGTAGATTTTTCTGCAAATTAGATTGTTCTTGGATTTTTCTGGTATCCTTCCTGAGACATAGTAAGGAGAATTGTGAGTAGTACTAACAGTGGCACCTGAAAGCCTGAGGAAAAATGTCATATGGAAGTGACAGTGGCATGTAGTGTTGATCAGATGTATTTACCTTCTGCATGAATTTACTCTAAAACTTGTCTTTCTCCAAGGTGTCCCTGCTCCTGGGCCCAGTGCCAATGTAGCCAATGATGCCATGTCAATCTTGGAAACCATCACTTCCCTTAACCAGGAAGCTAATGCTGCCCGGGCCTCAACGGAAATGTCAAGCTCCAAGACCAGTGAGAGAGTGACCAAAAAACTCTCTTCTCAACCAAACACTGACATTAGTACTGACAAAGAAAAAGCTTCAGAGGACACAGCAGACAAAGAAAAAACTGCGCCTGACTGTGGAGGGGAAGGGCTGGAAATAGCCCCGAAGTCCGAGGACCTCGGCGAGCTCCAGGGTCCCGCTGAAGAAGTGAAAAACCACATGAAGGAGAATAACGGCGTGATTCTGCTAAATAAAGACGTTCAGCAGGAAAGCAGTGACCAGAAAACTAAATCAACAGACAAAGGCGAAAAGAAACCAGACAGCAATGATAAAGGAGAAAGAAAAAAAGAAAAGAAGGAAAAAACTGAAAAGAAATTTGATTACTCAAAAAGGAGTGAAGATACACTAAAAGTAAAAGATGAAAAACAAGCAAAGGAAAAAGAAGTAGAAGGTACAAAACTTCCCTTAGAAAAGAACAGTAATAGAACTAAAACTGCTGAGGGGATAAAAGAAGGTATGTTAAAGCTCAAAAAGTCTCTGTAAGTTTAAAGAAAAAGTTTCTACTTTGGGACAGTTGAGATTCAGAGTTTAATGAATTTGTTGTTGTTTTTTTTTTTTTTTAAATAACTTTTGTTCCCTGTGCTAAACGAAAGCAATACACATTTATATATTCTGTCCTATGCTAATGTATCTACTCACAGAAAATTAACAAAGTATAAAATTTACCATTTGTCTTGTAATTTATTCACATACATTATCCCATGCAACTTTAACATAGTTATATTTCCAAGTCTTAAAATGTTAAGTAGCTGATATTTCAGTTGATTACTTTCTACTTTTGTGTATATTACTTACATTACACATGAATAGTTTACTGTTACAGGGTACTAGTTTACCTTTATATTATTTGATTATTTGTCATGTACTTAGCAGATTTTAAATATAATTTAGGAATTGTGCTTTTGAGTATGTTCCTATAATGAGATGATTTATTCTCTGCTTTATTTTCCTCTGGAAGATTGTTCTTTGATAGATTCTGATGTGGATGGACTTACAGACATCACAGTTAGCTCTGTTCATACCAGTGACCTTTCTTCTTTTGAAGAAGACTCTGAGGAGGAAGTTGTTGTGTCTGATAGCATGGAAGAAGGAGAGATTACATCAGATGGTAAAGTTTTTAACTTAGTAGTGCCTGTCTGAAACTTCCATTGAGCATTATTTGTGTTTTGAGGTGACTATATTCTGTGGGACAGTGTGGTTTCATGTGAAGAGCATGGAAGATTGCAGTTGAAAGATTGTTTCTGAGTACTGTCTGCAAGGTTGTCTTTTATTAAGCTTGGTAAATTAGTAACCCTCAACAGTGCTGGGTTCTGCATCTGTTAAGTCAGTCCCCGAGGTGATTACTATGAGACTTGAATGAGAAAACGTATATAAGTGAGCCTTTTGTTTATGTATATGTAACATTTGAGGGAAGCATAATCCACAAGATAAATTCTCTGGCACCAATTGCAAGTTCAGAAGTCCCCAAGACCACCCTTAGGTTGAGTAATTCACTGGGAATGCTGAGCAAACTCAGTAAAAGCTGCTGTGTCACACTTACGGGTTATTACATCTAAACAACTCAGACTAAATGAGCTAAAGAAAGAGGTGCACGGGGCAGAATCCAAGAAAGCTGCCAACAGGAAGCCTCCAGTGGTCCTCCGCTGTGCAGCTAGCTGTTTCTTGGCATTGATGTCTGATCGTATGTGCAAGTATTGTCAGCCAGGGAAGCTCATCAGAGCCTTGGTGTCCAAAGTTCTTATCTGGACTCTATCAGGTACTGGTAATTGACAGCCCATGTGGCTCGTATCAGCCTCTACCCCTTTGTAAGTCAGGCTGAAACTCCATGGTGCAGAGCCCCTCCTTCTGTCACATCTTAGGCTGTTTGGTTTGTTAAGCTTAGCAGCAACCCCCCAAAAACAGGCCACACCCCTCGAAGTAAGGCTGAATTGATGATTACACAGTTTGTTGTCCAGCTAACTATGTTCCAGGGGCTGGGCTTTGGCCTTCTAAGTGATATCTTTTGTAGTCCTCAAGACAGCCCACAGAAAGTGTCGTGTCCAAAGTCGCTTAGCCAGCAGGCACTAGAACAGAGATCATATGTGGCTGTCTGCTTCTAAGCAATATGTTATGTGCTCTTCACTCGGGGATTGAGTTCTTAAGCCTTTTTAACAATCAAAAATACTGAGTTTTATTTGTAGTCACTTCTAGATACCATCTTGCAATTTGCTACTGTGTTTGGACAGTATATTTTGGGAGAAAATCAAAAGAGGAAAAAGTAGACCCTTCTAACACCACAGATACTTTTCTCAGTGTTGCCCGTCTTTCATTGCTGTCTTTATGTCCGTGAGAGCCTTCTGAATTACCTGTCTAAAGAAAGCAGCAGCCGCGTTCCCCGGTTGTCCTGTGTGTCCTCACTAGCAGCTCAGTAGTGCCCAGATGGGCAGGCTCCTCACCCTGTGAACACGCCACTTCCTCTGACTACAATTCCAGTACTCGATGCTCAGGGTGCTTCTGAAGGGTTTCCTTAGACAGGGCAGAATTTTATGTTTCCAGGACATAAGAAGTAAAATGGCTATTTTAACCCACTAAGTAGTAAGAAATGAAAACCTTGTTTTCTCTTTCTTCTTCATTTCTTGCTGTATCAAATGAAAACAACTCATCTTCCTTATGTTGAGGATTTTGACGTATGCTTGGCACAGGAACCGTTATTGAGTCCTCTTTTCTGGACTCAAAGGTAGTCATTAAAATCTCATTTACAACTTCAAGGGAGTTTGTTTAACTGAACAGTTGTAAACCATGAGACGTAAGAACTATCTGTCAGAGCATCATTTTAAGAAATCCAGGGTAGAGGAAAACATTGCTCTGAGACAGCGCCTGCTCCGTGGGTCCCTAGGTTCCTGCATGAGCAGATTGAAAATGATGTAAACAGTAAACTGAACTGTAATCCTGGGCTGTAAGAAATCTAACCTGAGAGTTCTTGTCTCATCGTGTTGAGCAAGGCAAAGGTCTCACTGTGTCCATGTGATCGCTTTGCTTCTTCTACATTCAGCCCATAAAACCTTGGTGTTCACGCCACTGATGCAGAATTCTCCAAACCCCATCTCATTCTCAACGTGGATACCCAATTCGTGAATCAGTGTTTGCCCAAATAAACTGAACTCTAATCTGTCTGAAGTTTTTCTTTTAGTAACACGAGTAAGTGTAATATCTGCTAATTCACAGAAGTGCTGTCCTTCCTGTTGACTTTCAGATGAAGAGAAGAGCAAACAGAGTAAAACAAAAACTCAAACTACTGATTCCACTGAAGGAAAAGCAAAAAGTGTCCGGCACGCTTATGTTCACAAACCCTACCTGTATTCCAAGTACTATAGTGATTCTGACGACGAGCTTACGGTAGAGCAGAGGCGACAGTCTATTGTAAGTCCAGTTCAGTATGCTGCCACCTTAGCTTCTTGCGTCAGGTTGACAGACTAGAGTAGGTGTTTGTAAGAAGCGGAAACATAGGGGCTCTGCCTTAGAAACTTGGCGTTTAACTACGTAAAGTGGACATACACGGGATAGAGGCATTTGTCTCATGTTACGAGTATAAGTAAAAAGCTGCCAGTGACCTCATGTTTTATGGTATGAAAATGTTTGCTTCAGCATGGATCAAATCACTAAAATATAATGTGCAGCAGCTGTTATTATAAAGTTACAAAGTTTGAAAATTTTTCCAATTATAAACTAAGTGTACCTTTGAATTTATAATAGCTCTTCAAAGAAAATTTCTATGTCATTGTATGTGTATATCAATTTTAAGTTGGCTTTCAATTTGAGAAACATTAAAACACAAAAATTTAATACATCAGTATGATAGTAGAGGATAGTCATCCTTGTGGGCTTGTGTCTTGAAAAAGTTGTGTGTCTGCAGTTAGGTGTCATCTTAGGATTTTTGACTTTCAGCTGGGGACCACAGATGGGTAATGGGAGTAACACAGTGATTGTAAAGTCTTCATGTTTAAAACACGAAGGTTCCAAGTTCAAAGCCTGGGTCCAAGTGTAATAGTCAATTCAGAGCTGTCATCACTGGACTCTGCATACTGGCGTTTTCCTACCTGTACATACGTGATGCTCAGTGATACTGTCTTTTTCTCCCCTTTTCTCTCTTTTGAGACAGGGTCTTGCTATGTAGTTGAGGCTGGCCTTGCAATCATTTTGTAGTCCAGACTGGCCTCAAACTCAGGGTGATCCTCCTGCCTCAGCATTTCGAGTACTGAGATTACAGGCATGTGCCACTTTTATGACTTACCTTTATAACTGAAACAACCAGTTCATTAAACCACCTTTTATCAGAAGTATACCTTTCCCGTTATGGGAATCTAAGAATATGGAAAAAGTGTCACATCTTTCTCTTTTATTCTTGTAGCTCCCAAATTGAAGTACACTCATACATACAAACACTTACACACTCACACATAAATGCCTGCATCTGTGTGTATCTGGAGAAGAGGGAAGAGAATATATGTATTTTTGCAGAGTCCATTTATTCAAAAGAACATTTGAAGGACAAAGACCTTTTTCCTATGTATTTTCTTTCAGTGTCTTTGTTTTTGCCTGACAATCTATTATGGTATTTTGTGATTTTAGGCAAAAGAAAAAGAAGAAAGACTTTTAAGAAGGCAAATTAATAGGGAAAAACTTGAAGAAAAACGAAAACAGAAAGCAGAAAAGACTAAGTCCTCTAAAGGGAAAAGTCAAGGTATAATAGATATTAACGTTACATGTATGCCATTGTTTTCTAGTTATTCTTGTCTTATGATAGAATATAAAATAAAATATTCTCAATTGTGGATGATTTCCTTACTGTTTTAATCTGATATATTTAGTCAGTTTTTTATTATACTCCTACATGTAAATTAAACATTGAATATCAGCTCATGCCAGTTGTGTTAAGTTTATTTTCCACTGGAAAACAGAATGTATTTTTACTGGAATATAGTTGTTAGCTGATAATGATGGAATTCAACTATGTTTTATGTTAACTTTTGGATTTTTTGTTGTGTTTTGCCACACTTGGCATTACAGTCTTCGTGTCAGCTAAGAATAGGATTTAAAATGACGCTTTCAGGGCTAAGGAATGAACTCGGGTTTCACACATGCTGAGCATATGTTCTACCACTGTGCTGTGCCCCCAGCCCTTTACGTTAATGTTTATGTGCAATATTGACTAAAACAAAGTTGAGTTCTAGTATGTTTATTTCAGTTCAACCTAAGGGCTTCAAAGCCATTTTTCATTTTTACAGTAAAGTATGAATGAAAAATAAATAAAACATTGTTTATGAGACTGGTCTGAAATACAGTGTATTGACTGCCTTTTTTCCTAGGCAAAAATAATACGAACTTAGAAGAATCAGCAACAAAGAGTTTGGAACCAAAAGCTCCTAGAATTAAAGAAGTTCTTAAAGAACGGAAAGTTTTAGAGAAAAAGGTAGCCTTAAGCAAAAAAAGAAGGAAAGATTCAAGGTACTTATTTTATCTGGCCTTGTTCTAATTGTAATACTCACTTGAATGCATGATGGTTTCAGAAGAAAAAAGCCTTCATGGTAGTAAAGAGTCGAACCTGCAGTGTGTATGTTAATGCATGTTTATGAAGGAGTTTAGGTTTTGTTTTTATTGTCATCATTCATTGTCTTAATAACATTTCAAACTAATGTGCATGTTTATGTATAATAAGTATGCAGCATATCAAATCCAGGGCCTTAGGCATGCTGGCCAAGTGCTGTATCACTGAGCTAAATCCCCAGCCTTTGAAATAATATGTCAGTTACTTTTTTGATCATCTCATGAAAGTTTAGACCTCCTTTGCAGAAAACCATACATGTGTCAACACACAGTTAACACTAGAGTTTCAGAAAGCTTATGCACCCTCTAGAATTATTCCTGTTCTGCGCATTTGGTAGCCACTTAGAATAATTGCATCCATTCTCCAGGTCTTCACACTGTTCTATTTGCCAGTGTCCCATGTTTCTCCCTCTAATCCAAGGTTATTTTTTAATGCTACATCATCATTGCTAATTCTATAAGAATAAAACCAAAGAGACTGAGAGTGTAGCTGTGAAGTCATGTGAGCCATGGGCTACAATTTTGCTGTTCCCTCTAGTTCCAATTATGTAAATTAACGAAGGGCTTCAAGATACGTGAATCAATATTTGTAGAATTCATTGAGAAGAGTTGGCTCTCAAATTTATTGCTGTGTCTCATTTCTGTTCATCTGAATAAAAAGGGCTACTCTGTTTGCTCATAAAGATGGTAAGACTTTGAGAATATAAACACAGCTTCTGCAGTATTCATTTTAATGCAGTGAATCAAGAATTTTTGTTTCAGCTATGCTTTGTTTTAGAACCTGGTGCAGTTCATACCACCTTTGGCATTATGATCTCCATGTCAGATAAGAATAAGATTTAAATTGATGTGTAACAAGCCTCCATTTATGGATTTAGTGCTTATAGTAAAGGAGTGTTTTTTTCCTACCTTACTGAGAAATTCTTAGATTTGAGTCAGTGTTCATAATAGACATTTCATCATCCTTAGGAATATTGAAGAGAATTCCAAAAAGAAACAGCAGACTGAAGAAGAGTCTAAAGAAAATCTCAAAACAAGTGAGGTATGCCTTAATAAAAACCCTGTTACACATGCTCTTTTGTTAAATAGAAACTTTTTAGTCCTTTGTAGTAAAACTGTGAATGTAATTTCATCTTTGCCATGTAAAATAAAAAATTCTTCCCATTTAGCATTCTTGAACCCTTCATCTAGTATGGCCTGAATTCTCCATTTTGGTGAGTTGATTTATATCTTTTTTTTTAATGTTTGATTTTGTTATATTTGCATAAATAGTTTCTGTTCTCTTCCACCCTCACGCTGTTTATCACGGACAATATAACAAAGTTGCTCATAATAATCAGGAGAAGGAAGAAAAAGGAAAAAAAAATCTAAAATATCTCTACTTAACAGAGTATCCATTTTGTTCTTTCATTCCTTATTCACATGTGGATCTAATTTTTTACAGTGAAAGTAATCTGACTAAATGTCTTTCACATTCCAGTCATTTCTTGTTTCTTTTTCTATTTTTGACTGTAGTGTTAAGTTGAATGGATGTATCATTATTTAAGCTTTCTGTTTTCTATGCAGACACTGAGATTGTATGTAAGGTTTGATCATTTTATTTATTTTTTGAGACAGGCTCTCACAATGTAGTTCAGGCTAGCCTTGATCTCACTACATACCCCTGGCTGCCTCAGAAACTCAGCAGTCCTCCTGCATCAACTATCCAAGTACTGGGATTGTAGGCATACACTACCACTCTCTGCCAGATCATTTTAAACTGTGAAGATGTATGCAGAAAACACATTTCTTCCCTGTTTTTGGATTGTTTTCCCATAGTAAACATTGGCTTTCAGTGATTTTTAAGTCCTTGTTTATACAACCATATTTATAATTCTCTTAACTAAAACATCTTAATATGTTGAGGAGAAAAGGACTAGTAATTTAACGATTATTTGTTCTTAGCCAGTAAGTATTTTTAATTTCTATAATCAGAAATTAGGTTTATATTAAGAAGTACATCCTGATGTCTTGCTAGCATAGTTTTAAATACTTCTTGATAAATTTTTGTGAATAATTTATCTCATTAAATTAGGCTTACATTGACTGGGTTTTCTTTGTTGTAAAAGTTAGTTTGATACAAACTTCTGTTGCTCTTTTTTTGAGCAATTTAAAGTGCAATTAAGGAACAAATTAAAGAGCAATTAAGGTGTTGCTGTGTTTGAATGTCTGTACTAATAAAAGTACATATTAATTTTCATGCTGGAATTTAAGAAGTTGTAGTGTTAAGCTGACCCAAAGATGTAGAGGTCTTTTGCCTATTATTTGAATGAGAATAATTATAGCAAGTGGTCACCAAGATTTTATGAAGTGGATTTAATCGATATCTATTAACATTATTAATATTAATAATATATTCAGTGGCAGACTGGGGTCAAGAAGAAGAGTCAGATGCTGTGTTCTCAGTACCATCCCCTGAATGCATAAGTATAGTAATATATGATATTGTTACTGTGAGTTATTGTATACTTTGAAACTTCCTAGATGGGCTGGGCTCAGCATCACAGCATCTACTTGGCAGGTGTGAGGTTGTAAATTTGATTTCCAGTACGAAACCAAAAGAGAAGAAACTTCATAGATAAAATATTGTAGAAGAACTCTGAATTATCTGGGTTTCTCAATCATTTGGGTTTCTAAATATAAATATTAGGAAACTTCAGTGTAAAATGATTAAATTATTTTCATCCACATGTATGGGTTTAACTTGAAAAGGACATTGGACTGTCATTCATTCTGCTTATGCTTATTATGACTATCAGACATGGAAGGTTCTAGCATTGTAGACTTGAAGACTTTTCAAATGCAGAGGAAAAGCTAGGTTACTTCCTATAAAGCTGCCTAAAATGTGTACTGGGAAGAGTGGTGGACTCACAACAAAACCTTCTGGGCTTGTTTCTAGAACAGCTCCTTATAGCATTAGTGTCAAGTTACAGAGTCACAATAAGCTTCAGCTTCTCAGCGTATATGAAGAGATTAGTAAAACCTAGCGCAATTGCTTCAAGGATTAAGTGTCTCATATGTGCCAGCAATTAACATTTTAAAGGCACTTGATAATAAATTTGAATCTAAAAATCAATTTGGGCATTTCTCATATTTTAACCTTTATTTTCTTATAGCACTGTGAGAAGGAAAAGGCGTCTTCTTCAAAGGAACTGAAGCATGCTCATGCAAAAAGTGAACCAACTAAGCCTGCCCGGAGACTGTCAGAATCATTACATTCTGCTGATGAAAACAAAAGTGATTCCAAAGTAGAGAGAGAACATAAAAGACGAACGTCCACCCCTGTTGTAATGGAAGTGGCACAGGAAGAAATTGATACAAGAGATGGAAAAAGGCAAATAGAACACTCAGAAATTGGCACAGAAGAAACCCAGAAACAGAAAAACACATTTAAAAATGAAAAGCATCTAAAGAAAGATGATTCTGAAACATCACATTTGAAAAGCTTCCCTAAGAAAGAGGTGAAATCCTCCAAGGAGAAGCCTGAAAAAGAAAAAACTCTGTCAGAAGAGAAATTGTCTCTGAAGCATAAATATAAGGGTGACAGTGCACACAAAACAGGTGATGAGACTGAAATACACTCTGCTGAAAAAGGTTTAAAAGTAGAGGAAAATACTCAAAAGCAAAGTCAACAAACAAAACCTCCTTCAGATGATAAAGCTGAACGAAAAAGTAAACATAGGAATGAAAGGAAATTGTCAGTTTTAGGGAAA
This sequence comes from Dolichotis patagonum, assembly GCA_004027295.1. NCBI lineage: Eukaryota > Metazoa > Chordata > Mammalia > Rodentia > Caviidae > Dolichotis > Dolichotis patagonum. The sequence goes on along the minus strand of PVJX010009065.1, from coordinate 29,963 downwards.
GATGGAAAACCAGTTTCTGAATATATTATAAAAACAGATGAGAATGGACGTAAGGAGAACAACAAAAAAGAGAGACATTTGTCAACTGAAAAAACTAAGTCAGAGCACAAGTCAAGAAGATCAAGTGATTCCAGAATTCAGAAAGATGCCCTAAATTCCAAGCAACATGCTGTCACTTTACAGAGAAGAAGCGAAAGTTACTCAGAAGATAAATGTGATACAGACTCAACTAATTTAGATAGCAGCTTAAAGCCAGAGGAGCTTGTTCACAAGGAGAGGAGAAGAACAAAGAGCTTGTTGGAAGATAAACTTACGTTGAAGTCTAAATCAAAAGGTCAAGGCAAACAACTAAAAGGTGCTGAAACAGAATCACAAGAAAGTGTCCCAAAACAGGGGGCCACTCCAAAACCAGAGAAGGAAAAGACCATAGAAGAAAATGACCCAGAAAAACAGCGCAAGTCTAAAGTTGAAGACAAACCTGTAGAAGAAACAGGTGGTGAACCTGTGTTAGAGAGTGCTGCTACTTCACATAGCGTACAGAAAGACTCCGGTCACAGAGCTAAGTTACCATTGGTAAAGGAGAAATACAAAAGTGAGAAGAATTCAAGCTCTTCCAGACTGGAGAGAAAGTTATCAGATGGGCACAAAAGTAGAAGCATAAAGCATAGTAATAAAGACATGAAAAAGAAGGAAGAAAACAAAACAGATGACAAAGATGACAGCAGTCATGAAAAATCAAGAGGGAATAGTACAGTCATAGAAAAGAAATTAAGTAGAAGATTGTGTGAAAATCGAAGAGGAAGCTTATCACAAGAAGTGACCAAAGGAGAAGAAAAATTAAGTACTTCGAGTACTCCCAATAGTTCCTCCCTCCAGAGACCAAAAAGGAACGGTGATACATCAGTCCCTGAACAAGAGCCAATGGAAGTGGATTCTGAAGCAGGTGTTGGAAATGTAGTTGAAGTATCTAAAACTCAATACAACAGCAATAATAATTCTCAACAAGACACTGACTCCGAAACTGTTACAAAACAAAAAATTCCTACCACAGTTGTAAAGGATGAATTAAGAACTTCCACCGCAGATTCAAAAACAACTGCAGCCTGTAAATTGGGGCGTGGAATAGGAGTTTCTAGCAATTCAGAAAAGCATACTGACCATAAAAGCACCTTGGCCAAGAAAGTACATGTCCAAAGTGCTGTATCCAAACCAAATCCCAAAGAGAAAGAGCTCGTTCAACAGGGAGCTCGTGAAATGAGTGTAGACTCCGAAATAAGTCACAGAATGTTGCCTGATGTCCCTTCAGAAAGTGATAGACTGCAGAAGGACGTGAAAAGCACAGCCAGGCCCACTGAAGAGCAAGTCGCTCCAGGAGGTGTTACTCTCGAACATTCCACAGATACAAACCCCTCGCCGACCTTAAGTTCTGTGAACATTGTGCCTGAGAGCAAACCTCATGCTTCTGATTTAATTCCTGTAGTTGACAGAAGAACCGTTGCAGAAGAGGGCATAGGCAGCACCTCCCTGGTGGACCACTCAGAACCCCCTAACCAAAGCTTAACTGTTACAAAATCAGAAGTCCCCAAGACAAGTGATAGCAGAAAAGATAGTGAAGGTTCCACAGTAGGTGCCTCAGCAGAAGCAAGCATGGCTGGTAGAAGTCACATTCCAGAAGGCCACCAGGCCACTCCACTGGACAGTGAAGACGGAAAAGTAAATGCACCGCGTGCTAACAAGTCAGAAGACATGATTGTGAAAAACAGCATTAGCAAAAACAGCTTAGTGGATCCAACTGGGAAAGAAAATGACTTAAGTAGAGAGCCCATTGTGAAGCAGACAGTTAGAGCCACAAACAAAAATGCTGAAGCTGTGGACCCTAAGCATAGTCATAGCCCAGGTGAAGTCAGTGTTGAAAGAAGAAACCGAAGCACTGAGGTAGACACCAGTGGTGAGCGTGACGCTGCACCCTCTGTTTTGCCGCAGAGCAATGGAGCCGCTGGGTTTGACAGAGCAGAAAAGGCTTCTTCTGTTCCCACTAGTACTGAAGGGAAGAACCAGGGCATCACGTTAAACCCCATAAAGGGTGGAGATGCCAGCACTACTTCTTCAGAAATGGGAGAAAGTGGAATGGCTTTGCCATGCACCAGCATCGAGGCAGACGAAGGCTTCACAGCAGGTGCATACACCAGAAACAATCCCCTCCAGGTTGGGCCAGAAGCCAGCGAATGCACCGTTTTTGCCGCAGCCGAAGAGGGCAGGGGTATCGTCACTGAGGGATTTGCTGAGAGTGAAACTTTCCTCACAAGCACCAAGGAAGGCGAAAGTGGAGAGTGCACCGTGGCCGAATCGGAAGATGCAGCCATGGGCCCCACAGCTGCCCAAATGGGTGAAATCAAAGCCAGCATGAACAGTGCTACGTCCGAAGAAAAAGACGATGCAGTGACCAGTGCAGGCTCTGAAGAAAAATGTGGTGGTTCTTCAAGTAGGGACTCAGAAATAGCTGAAGGCACTGTTACTTTTATCAGCGAAGTTGAAAGCGACGGAGCAGTGACAAGTGCTGGTACTGAAATAAGAACAGGGTCCACAAATAGTGAAGAGGTTGATGGGACCCAGGGAGACAGAACAAGAATGGGTCCCAAAAAAGAAACTGAAGGCACTGTGACGTGTACGGGAGCAGAAGGCAGAAGCGCTAACTTTGCTGTCTGCTCAGCAACAGGAGCAGGGCCCAGGCAGGAGCATGTACCTGCAGGGGCCGAGGTGGGCCTGGTGGATAGTGATGCACCCCCTGGTACCAGTGCAGACCAGGAAGGTGATGGGTCTGTGACTGATGGTGCAGAAGGTGAGAGCGCAGTTACCAGCACAGGCATCACGGAGGAGGATGGGGAGGGACCAGCGAGTTGCACAGGCTCGGAAGACAGCAGCGAAGGCTGTGCTATAAGCTCCGAAACTGAAGAAAGTGGAGAGAGTGCAATGGATAGCACAGCAGCCAAAGAAGTCACTAACGTCCCCGTAGTCGCTGCTGGCTCCTGTGATGATGAAGGCATTGTGACCAGCACAGGTGCAAAAGAAGAAGACGATGAGGGGGAGGGCGTTGTGACTAGCACGGGGAGAGGGAATGAGATTGGACATGCTTCTACTTGTTCAGGTATGATAGGTGCAGAAAATGAAGGGGCACTGCTTTGCGAAAGTGCCGAAGGGGACAGTCAGGTGGGTCCGACGGCAGACCGCGTGGACACTGAGGCAGGGGTGGCCCTCATGAATGCAAATGAAAGTAACATTGATAGCGTGAGTGCTGCAGAGAAGGAAATCAAAGAGACGGAGATCTGCTCCAGTGCCAAAGGGATCGTAGAAAGTAGTGTGACCAGTGCAGCTCCAGGAAAGAGTGAAGTAGCACCAGTTCCAGAAGGTTGTGAGGGTCCCATGACGAGTGCAGCTTCTGATCAAAGTGGTTGTCAGCTCACTAGGAAAGAAAAGGCTGAAGATCCCACTATTTCCACTGGCCTGGTGGGAGGCAGTTATGATGTTCTCATGTCTGGTGCTGTCCTGGAATGTGAAGTTGACCACACATCACCAAGCGCAAAAGAAGATGAAGCCATCATCACCTCTGTAGAACACGAGTGTGATGGTCTCATGGCTACTATAGTCACTAATGATAGTTCCAACCAAGATATCTTAGCTGGGGATAAGAGTCAAGGCAAAGCCTTGATGATTTCCACCAGCACATCAAATGATTGCACCCACCAGGTGAGCATGACTATAGCTGCAGGAGAAAGCCATTCCAGTGCCCTGAGAAGTGAAGAAAACATGGAAGGCCCCAGAGTAAACATGGAAGAATTTGAGGCCCCCACACCCAGCGCAGTTTCAGGTGATGCAAGCCAACTTCCTGCTAGCAGGTGTGAAGAGAAAGACGAGTGCGCCATGATTTCCACAAGCATAGTGGAGGAGTGTGAAGTGCCTATTTCCAGCGCAGTAACCATCAAGTGTGCTGAAGGTCAGCATCCAGTTGCAGTGGTTGAAGACAGAGCTAAAGGTCCAGTGTTAGTGAGCACTGAGGACTTTGAGGTACCCATGCCCAGTGCTCCCGCAGAAGTTGGAAGTCCTCTTGCCTCAACCAGCAAGGAAGAAAAAGATGAGTGTGCTCTCATTTCCACCAGCATAGCAGAAGACTGTGAGGCGTCTGTTTCTGGTGTAAGCAAAAATACACAGCCTGTTACAGACGGAAGTGCAGTCATCTCAACAAGCTCAGTGGAAGACTGTGAGGGCTCTGTGTCCAGCGCTGTCCCACAAGAGGTTGTCTGCCCTTTGGTCACACCAGCAGAAGAGACAAATGACACTGCCATGATTTCCACGAGCACTTCTGAAGGCTGTGAAGCAGTCATGATTGGTGCTGTCCCCCTGGATGAAGACCAGGCCACCACTGCAAGAATGGAAGACTCCAGTGATGCTGCTATAATCTCCACTAGTACAGCAGAGTGTGTGCTGGTGGTGGCCAGCCTGGAACAGTGCAGAGAAAATCAGCTGGCTGCGAGCAACCCTGAAGGAAGCGATGAGCTGTCAGCAGCAGCGGTGAGCAAGTGTGAGATCCCCATGCCCAGCCTGATTGCCGACAATAACAGCCAGTGCCCTGAGCTGATCACAGGAGACAAAAAAGAGGGGCCCATGCTGGCAGCAAGCACCGAGGAAGGGCACGACCAACTGCCAGTCTGTGAACCCTCACATGGCCAAGGCCAGCCAAGTGCTGAGTGTGCTGAAGAGGGGGAGAAACACGGCAGGGACTGCCCTCAGGAAGACCTATGCGTAGCAGAAGGGCAACACCAGAACGCCTCTCATCTCCTAAGTGCAGAAAAGAACATGTCATTGAGCGCTGTTAAGACTGAGGCCGAAAGCCCAGAGGCTGAGACGGCAGAGGATAGTGGTACGGCCCACTGTTCAGCAGGAGGGCAGGTGGAGAGCAGTACTCCCTCAGCTGCCCACCCGAGAGGACCGGAACAGACATCTGGGCAGCCGGCTGAGGGCCTCTCTGTCAGTACTCACTCTCCGGCAGCAGTAAATACCGGTGCTAAAAAGGCTGATGACATGCCACCTGTCAAAGACACTGCTGCAGAGTATTCCCCTCTTCCTCCTGACCAGCAGGGTCCTGAGGACAACTCAGAAAGCACTGCCCCCAAATTGATTATGGGCCAAGAGTCAGAAATTGCTCCTTCACACACAGCAGTCTTTCCCACTGCCTGCCACATCACTGCGCCGGCTCCTGGATGTGAGGGAGACTTGACTGCAGAGCGTGGCTCTGGTGGCCAGAGGACTGACACAGCAGCTGCTGAGAAGATGGAAGGGCACAGTGTGAGGACCTCACTTCTCGAGAAGGGAGACCTTGAGGTCCCTGTTGGTGCAGAACAAAATCTGTGTGACAAAGGTAATCTGTTTCTAATTGTATAGTTCAGCTTTTTATGAAAACAGTTGTGTATCAGTTTATTTACAGCTATCTTCTGAAGCTGGTTTTGGTTTCATACTGATGGATAAGTTTTTTTCTTTTATCGTTATATGACAAAATTCCGACACCCAAAACTTAAGGAAGGGCAGGATTATTTTATCTCATACTTCATTCCGTGGTCAGTTGACCCCAGGGCAGAGCAGTATGGCAGAGAGGTGGCTGAGGAGAGCCACTCAGGTGCAGTGGCCGGGAAGCAGAGGGCTCCAGGGAGGTGCAGGGAAGATAAACAGTCTTCCTGGCACCCACAGTGACAGCCTCTTCTGGCCGGGCCCCACCTCCTACCAACAAGTCCGGTCTAAGGCCCTGAACCCAGCCACCTTTACCAAAGTCTCGTCTAAGGTGGCCTGGGGCCTCAGTGGGGCATGGAAATATAAACCATAACAGTCGAGCTTCTCCAAAAGAGACTTACATTTAGCTTCAGGTCTGTTTCACATGTGTCAGAAAAGGAAAGAAGGCTGAGGCATGGGGAGTCAGCTAACCACACCTGATCTGCAGAGTTTTCTAAACTGCAGATTGAACCCAGGGCTTTACCAGCTGCTCAGTTGCTCTTTTACTAAGTTATATCCCTACCTCTGGTCTTCAGGTATCTCATCAGTTAAAAGGAAGAATACCTTACTGTAACTGTGTGAAAGGAGTACTTTTTTAAATCACTCTCCTTTCATAAAAGAGAAAATAGGGTCAGAAAATCTAAATACTTTGTACAGCATGTGAGGACTGCTTAGGAAAAATCAAAGCCTTACTTCTGTTGTAGCAAATGGAGAGAACGGGTGGGGGTGATGTTATTAAAGTAAACATTATTACAGACTTTATTCAGTTTATCATGAATTTTACAGTATGTGCAAGTTCAGTCGGCTTGCTACTTCTAATCAGGAGTGTTTAGGGTGTTTGTGTGTGTGCTGGAATCAGACCTAGAGCTTCCCACATGTTAGGCAGGTGCCCCACCACCAAGTTTGACACCTGCAGCCCCTCATTGGTTTTTTTTTAACTGAGTTTACTGTTCCAGTACAGTGAGATCATTTCTGGTTTAGAGTATGTTTAAAGCGATAGGAATTCCCTCCTGGCAGATTCAGATTCCTCAGAATGCCAGTCTTTTAGAAACAGCTGTCAAGATGGGAAGATAGGTGTGAATCCAGCCGTGTGCTGTACCCACATGTGATAAGATGAACAGCGCCTGGCCTGGGGAGAAAACCCAAAGGAAGTGCATGCACTAGACTTGAAGCAGCTGGGGATGTTCCCTTTTCCACTCCGGCTGTGTAAATTGTACCATCCTGGACTTTTAGACTTGAACTGGCCTTAGTTATTATCTAACCTAGACTCCAGAAATTGAACCCTACAGATTTAGTCTGGTTCGTTATAGGGACTTAGGAAAGAGACACTGAGAAATGTTTTAGGGATTAGAATGAGTAACTTTAAATTTTTCCGTTGAATTTAGCCGAACATAAATTGAGTGCTCCGGAAGTTTTTATAACACAGTCGTTGCTACAGTCTGTTACCCCTCCCTCCCCCACTTTTCCCTTACAAGAGCAAAAATAAAAGCGCCTTTAGCAAGAAAAATTCTGCATGCTTTTAGATGAAAAAAGATTTTTCTTTGGTACTTTATACGTGGGCCTGGTTAGGGAAACTGAAGAAAGCATAGCTGCAAAAGGGCAGGAGAAAAGGAAAGAAACAAGACCAGGATGAAGTTGCATCTCAACTTGAGAAAATGCCGTTGACCTTTTGTCTGCCTCTCAGATTTATGTTTACTTTCGCTGTTTCAGCAGGAGGCAAGTGAAATGAATCAGTTTATAAATCACCTTTTTAGAAAATGTACCTCAGCAACTCAGAATATATTGTTTTAGGCACAAACTTGATGGACGTGACTGCAGAAAACTGCTAGGAAGTAAGATGCTCCCTAAGTAACATTTGATCATTTTTTTCTGTGCAGCCATCTTGCTGTGCAAACAAGAAGCAATTCTCCACCCCCAGAATGAGTAAATGTCCCCTGCTGCACATCCGACCCCTTTGTCCTTTTTATTCTTCTTTATTTATGGTAAAGTGAACAAGCAAAGGAAGGTTGAATAGTCAGATAACAACATTCTATTTCTTTTTTATTTAGAATTCTATTTAGAATTTAGATTCTTAAATTATCCTTAATACTTTAATGGTTTTAATTTCATTAGGCAATGAAGATTCTTCACCAAAAGTTTTAGAAGGATCAGAGCTGACAGCCAACTTGAAAACAAAGGTATGTATGGTTAGTAATTCAGTTACGTTGAACTGCTAGTGGGTGTTTGCCATTTCACAATCCAGAGACAGACCCGACAGAATAGTATACTGTGCCTGTCTTCATCATACTTCTAGTAACTGGTATTGTTATTGCCATATCTGGGGGGAAAGAGCTGAGAACCTCAATAATCTCAGTAAATAGGGCCATTATCAGTTCCATGCCTCAAGTCAAAAACATGGGTGTCACTGACATTTAACCCATTGCTGAGGGCACTCATCTGCTTCTACAGCCACCACCTTGATTGAAGCCATTGCTTGGTAGTGCCTGTCACACTTCCTCTCCATGCTCCTAGTCTGCAGTTCACACTCCCAAATATGTAGAATAAGATTTCTGGACCATTCAGTCTCATGCTCCCTTTCCAGTCTCCAGCTGAACCTGATAGGATCAGACATCACAGTGCTCCGGGGGTGTGTGCAGTGCAGAGGGGCGCAGCTCACCCACAAGAGGGTGGTGGTGGGAGACAGGAGGGCTTGCACAGGGGCCCTTGAGTGGGCAACAACAGGGTGTGTTCTGTGGACCCCGGGAAGGGGAGGGTGGCAGCACTGAGCCTAGAGGGGCGATGGGTAGCGCTGTTTGCTTTTAGGGTAGAGTGAGAACCACTGAGGGATGAAACAGATTGGATTGAGTTTTTGTTCTGTTTTAGGTTTGTTTTGTTGTTAAAAGGGTAATGTCTTCATTTTTCAGTTTTGTATGAGCTTGAAAGTAGATTTTCATATTGTTTCAAGTTGCCGGGGTTTTCTGATTCATCTTGAGGCTCATCTTGCCTCCTTGTAAAAGCCATAGTTAACTTACTTTCATGGTGCTTTGGGATTTTTAGACATTTGTGCCATCAGAGGAAGAGAAAAATCACGAAGTTCTAGCAGTGCACGAAAGTCTGCTTGAGGAAAAGCCAGGTGCAGTGGGTAAGCTCCTTTTTTTAAATGCTTGTTCATACTGCTTTTGTGTTGTTTATTTTAACCTTTTATCACAGCTTAAAATCAATACTCCAATACCTGATTCCTCAAACACACACTGAGTTTTTGTCTCATTTGTTTTCTGTGTTGGGGAGTGGATTCAACCCAAGGCCTTGTGCATGGTCGGCAAGCACTCCACCACTAAGCTACACCCAGCCCTTTATAAAATTTTTACTTTGAGACAAGTTGTCACTGAGTTGCCCAGCTGGCCTCATACTTGTCATCCTCTTGCCTCAGTTTTCTCGGTAGCTGGGGTTACAGGTATGCAGTTGTGCAAGGCTGTGTCTTGTTAGCCACCCACTTTTTTAAATAGATTAAAGGAAGTTATTTACTCTTCCATTTATAGCTTATACTTTTTTCATTAAATGTCAGTTATAGACAGTATAAAGTAATTGCTTAAATTTGATATCTCCAAGTAACAAAGTATTTAGCAAAAAAGAGAAAGTATTTAGAGCATATGCCTACTGTATCCCAAATGTCCTTCCTGTCCGGCAGGAGCCGTTGGCAGTGTGCTCCGTAGAGGGGCCTGGTACCCAGTGGCTCTGCCCGGGAGCGCAAGCCGAGCCCACATGGCCCCTTCTGGACTCTGGAGCGCTGTTCATTGGCAGCTGTGGGGTGCCAGTGTGTATGGGGAACAGAGCCCCAGCCTCAGAAAGGAGCAGGGTAGCAGCCATCAATCTGTGGCTTCTTTTTTTAAATGTTGTGGTTTCAAGACCACTTTACACTCTGAAGAAGTGCTGAGGCCCCCAGAGAGCTTGTGTTATGTGAATTATACCTGCTGACATTTACCAAATAAGAAATTGAAACCTGACTTACAAGTATTTATTCAATATAATTAACTTCCTCTAGCTTAACATTTTTTAAATGAAAGATAGCTGGATTTCCCAAAAGAGCAAAATTTGGTGAAAAAAAACATTGTTTTTATATTTTTGTAAATCTCTTTACGTTGTTAATAGAAAACAACTGATTTCTTACTCATCTGTTTCCACATTCACTCTGTTGTTATTTTGCTATTCTGATGGAAATACATGAATCACAGATTTATGATTGTTTTAGTGAACTATTCAGTTACTTGGTGCATCTCATGCCTGTGGAAAACCCCATCGTGTGCTCTCAAGTTCATAAGCCAAAGAAGGTCTTAGCAGTAATGTGACATTAGTGAATCCCTTGTGGATCACTTGATGGAAGCCCCAGGTGCTTGCAGGTGAGCTGGAATAATTGCAGCATCAAGACTGACTTTTGGTTTGTACTTTAATCATTGTTGTACATTTTTTTCTGATTCACATATTGAGAAAAAAAATTCTGCTGGGAGTGCAGCCCAATGGTGGATTGTCTGTATCCTGTGCAAAGGCCCTGGTTCAAGCCTCAGCCCCAAAGAGAAAAAAAACACAGGACTAAACATTTATAGGGCGCGTGGCCAAATTTAAGCCAGATCTCCTTTCTCTTAAACAGTGTTGAGTATCTCTGCATATCAGCTGTAACAGTCAAAGTGATTTGGTGGCAAATGACAAAAATGCCTACAAATACACAATTGCTTAAAAATAATTTATCACCTTGCAAAATTAAAAAGACAAAGTGTAATCCAAGCACAAGCTGGTATCCATCCCCACAGGCATGTCCCATAGAAACTTGGTTTTTCTCTCCTTTCACAGAGGTCATTGCTTTCTCATTCATGACTCTAGGAAAATAGCTTTGTCTTCTTGTGACCAAAATCCTAGGACTTACTCTGAGTTCCTTATGTGTATCTACCCTACACTAGTGCTGTGACAGAGAAACCAGCTTGCTAATTGACTGAAATTAAGTCAAGTGCTTTGTTTTTAAAACCACATTGTTCTGGACCAATGTGTGGGCTCTTGGGGAAAGTGCCTGAGAGGCAGCTATATTGTCTGCCAGACTCATCTGGAGTCAAGTCATTCGCATGACAAAGCAGGCCAGGTGCTTGTAAGATCTGGGGAAATCAAGATTGAAATGATCCATGAAAAGAAGTCATTGACTGAGATGTGTGGGCAACTGTGTAAGGGGCGGTAGATGTGGAAAACTTAGGTCAAAGAACCAGTACATGTGTGTAAAAGCCTTGTGACTGCTATCTGGGGAGGTGGGAGTAGCAGCCATTGGTGACCTTAGAAAAAATTAGCTGAAGGGGCTCAGGAGCCTTGTAAACAGATCACGAAGTAGGGATACCAGCCAGTGCTGGAAGATGGCACCATCACCTGGTAAGTCATTCATGCCCAAGATGACTTATCTATCCAAGATACATCATTAAAATATATGGTGGGTCGTGTGTTTCAGAGTTCAAATTGCATCTCATTTGTTAATTGTCAAGGAGGTTACATTTTTGGGCTGTAAAGTCCTTTGTTCCCAGGTTATATTTTAGGCTGGTTTAGCATGTTTAGGTACAATTCAATAAGAGATCTATTTACGTAAAAGGAAGTTGTTTAAAAGAAATATGTGTGTTCTGTCACTGTTGAGTAGAAACAGTAGACCTTGTACTTCAAGTTTCCAGAGACCATAAACAGACTATTGCTATTTGAAGGAATAGGATCTTTTCATCTGGTGGCATTGTTTTTAAATGAACCAGTGTTATCCTGCAGCTTAACAGTTACATTAAGGTCTTCCACATTATTCTAAACTCCAGATCACCAAAATAGTTAAATCACTGTAGCAGCTTAATGCCATTATTACAAAAATGCATGCACCATTAATTTCAATTGTTTTTCTGGTAGTAGATGGAACACAAGATTGTAAAAATAATTGGCCAGAGTTTTATAATTCACAAAGGCCCACTTAGTGACATAAACTTATTTAACCTGAAAGTCTTGGAAAGCAATATTGTTTCCTTATGTCTCATTTTTGTTTTTGAACAGCTGAATTACAGAGAAAACCTCCACTGCTGAATGAATCCCTAAATGTAAGTACCCATGATGGCAGTGATTTGGGCGGTGCTGGGAGTGTTGTCAGAGGGAGGGGACCTGCAGTGGAGAAGTCGTTGGTCTGTCAGGAGTCAGAAAGCAGTGTTGGAAGTGTGCTCTCCCCTCAGGGCAGATGCTGGCAGCAGTGTGTTCTTGCCTTTCTCCATAGTCACCTGTTATTACTGATGAGCTCTGAACTATCTGGTTTTATTGTTACAAGAGAATTAAAAATTGGATTCCAGTGTCTGAAATCATTCTGGCCAAAATAGTTTGAGAGTTGAAGTTCATATTATTCTTTTGAAAAGCTCGCTTGAAACATAGTTACTATATACATGCATATTTTTTCTTCCAAGATGTAGTTCTCATAACCCTTTTTATGCTGGAAACAGTGAGTACCTTTTTTTCTTTACTTACGTATTTAAGGGGAACACAGCCACATTCTCTTCAGTGCCCTTGGAGCCGGGAGATCCTTGGTGACTGTCACCAGTGTTGGTCCTAATGGCTGCCTCACCACTGAGCGCTGTGTTCTAGCTGGAAGCGTCAATGTGCATTCCGCACTGGGAAAGGAAGGGAACGCCCCACTTGGTGTGGTTCAGGGCTGCTGTCCAGGAGTTACAGGGGTATAAATGGGCTGAAATCTGTACCAGCCAGCATGCATCCCCTCCTGTCTAACCCTGTGTTGCCGCCAGCCACACATCTTGAGCAGACCTTAAATAGTCACGGAGTTCTGTAGCTGGGACTTAGAATGTTGTAGGGTATTTTAAGGTGTTCCCCTTCCATTTAAAATAAATAAATAAAATAGCTATTGACAAGATTTGCCAGACAGGTAGTCTTAGGACAAAATCCTTTTCAACAGTTTTTGAGGAAAGAAAAAAAAATCATGAGAACTCTTTGGATCAGAAGGAAATTCACAAAATTCAGGTAAATTTTATACAAGTAAGAAATCCATTATCTGTATTTTGAAGATAGAAATAAGCATTGAGAAATCAGATTGAATTTTTTTCACCAAGGCAGTGTTTTATGCTGATGAACTTCTGGGTCCATGGAAAAGAATATGTATTTTAATTTCTTTTGGAATTTCAAGCAGATAGCCAGATTATGTAAATTTTCCTTTTCCTACTACCTTTAAGTGTTTTGTGAGACAAACCATAAATTACCCTTTACATTCTGTGTTTAGGTTGAAAACTCAGGCTCAGGAACAAATGAAGATATTCCTAATAAATCTTGTAACAAAGAAGGTAAGTTAATGAATTTCTTAATAGCAATTTTAATATTAATTACAATTACCATTTTTCGAAGGCCAAGCTCTGTTAATTACTTCACAGATTCCTCAACTAATTCGTGTAATGTTGTGAAGTGAATGTTAAGCATCACATCTGTAGTTGAGGAAGTTGAGGTTTGTAGAGCTCGGGTGACTTGTTCAAGGCTCTGCAGCTGAGAAGTGATACCTTCTTTGAAACAGCTGCTAGACCTTCGCTAGGAATCTCACAGTAGACTTTCAGTCCCACGTGAGTACGAAATGCCCTGTGGTTTATACCATCAAAGTCTAGAAACTGAACATTTGTTAATATCAGGCAGGTAGGTTCAGTATGGTAGCAGATTAGGGTTATTACCATTTGTGGGTGTTCTCCCGGGGGTGAGGCCTCATTCCACACAACCTGTATAGGCCACCAGTTCTAGCCAGAATGTAGGATTTTGTTGGTTTCTAATGATTTTGCTGATTTTCTAATGATTTTTCTCTATTATAACATATCATATTTAAAACAACAATAAAATAGTAGGAATTATAAACTCATGTACCCATTGCCTAATTTAATCCTAAAGTTTAGCATATTGATTCACATAAGAAATGCAGATATACTCAGATTCCTTGTTACCCCCCCCCCCAGTCTCAGTCTCTTTCCCTTTAACCCTGTTCCAAAGGGATTTCTGCATTCAGTAGATACAGTTTCTAGGTTCATAAAGGATATGTAGCATGTGTGGTCTTGTTTAAGGGAAGAAGACCACATTCTGTAAACTCTCCACTACAGCTCACGTGCAGTACTCCTCGATTGGGTCCTGTTGATTTGTGCAGGTCTTCTTAATTGCTAGTTCAGGGCTGCGGTGGCGTGGCGCAGGAGCACTTGTTCAGCACGCATGAGCCCCTGGGCGTGATCCCAGCATCATAAAATCAGAGTAACTGCTGGCTAGAATTCCATCGTGTCAGTGGACCACTGGTTCTGTCCTTCATTTTTTTGGTGGATATTTAGGTGTTTTTCAGCTTTTCCTAGTTACAGAGAGTGTTTCTTTGCACGCTCTTGTACCTGTTTCACAGAACATGTACAGTGTAGCTGTGTCTCTGGGGTGGAGTCAGTCCATTACAGGGAGCTCTCCAGGGTTCCGGGGTGTGCCCACCTGTCCCCAAGTGGCAATCGTCCCTCTGTCATCTGTTGTACTTGGTAGTGTTACATTGCTGAATATTCACTGACCTGATGACTGTTAAACAGTATGGCTTTGCTTTTGTTAGATATTTCTTGCTTATTTTTTGTCATTAGTAAAAGCACTTTATTTTCTTTTTGTATTTGGTTTCCTCAGATGTTTCCCAATACTGAGGTGCTACCCAAGCTCAAGGGAAAGGCCTTGAAGTCTGAGTATAAAATCCACTGTGTGGTCCTAGACATGTTATTTCCCATATTGAACCCCATTTTTACTCGTCTACCAATAGCAAAAGCTAGAATGTACCTGACAGCGTTACTGGGGTGATCTCATCCCAAATTGTTTGTAAACTGTACTACAGTGCCTCATATGTAACTCCTACTCAGTAGAACTATTGTATCCAGTTTCTCACACACTAAAAAAAAATCCTAATAAAAAACATTTTTAAAGTATTTTAAGACATTTTTTCTTTGTTAAATTTACTAAGAGATGCCCAGTGATAGAAAAGACAACACAGAGACCACAAGAGGCCACAGTACTGAAGCAGACCCTAAAGAGGTATGTTTTCCTAATAAGCTCAAGCATTTCGTGTTTCAGCTGAACACAAAGAGAAACTTTAGAAAGGCTTTACTCTTTGTATAAATTATTAAATGGATGTTAAAAGCACTGCCCTTATACCTGGTTATGCTGTGATAATGTTTAGATAATTTGGCAAGTTCCAGGATTAGTGGAAATGTCTACCTTGTATGGCCAAAATGTGTTTTCATGTACCTGTTTTCAAGAACTACAAGAAACCCATTTTAGGGAGCCATTAAAAAAGCAGGAAAACACTACTAACTATCGTACATCATCAGTGTAAGACCGAACATGATTTCAGAAATGAGGGGAAAAATTTTTTAGAATTATTAAATGCAGTATGTAACCAGATGCAGATACGGATTTTTATAAGGATTTACATTCAATCCAGAAAAAAGACTAAATCTTAGAAAATTAGTCTAGTCTAAGTCTGGGTGTGAATATAACTTTTATTTCAAAGGGTTTTACCTTTAGGTGTTACACGCTTCTTGGTCTAGATTCTATTGCCTGTAATGGGGTCTCTCTTAATTCCAGGTTGAAGAGGAGGAAAGGCACGGCCCTAAAAGGAAGGGGAAGAAGGATTACCCTTCCTCAGAAGATGAGCTGGGTATTTCACTTGAGCACTTGAATGTGATTAGTGTGAATGAAAGAATAAAATGTTGTTTCATTTTAAATTTCAATTCCACCATTATTGAACAGTGTAGGGTACTTTCTACCTGACACAAAGTATAAACTAATACTTGTTGAGTGAATATATAATAAAGAATAGGTTCTTACCTACTTCCTCTTTTTAGTTAAGAGGATAAGAATACTTTGTAGTAATTAATTGAATTTATGTTCTGTTCAGGCACTACCCGTGATATTTTATATACATTCCCAATTTATCTGTACAGTAACCCAATGGAGTAGGTTTTATTACTGTTTAATTAAGTAGAGAATTTAAGCTTTGAGTGATTATTACCAAGCCAGTCTGATTCCAAAGCCTGCAGCCTCGTACACTCACCAAGCTCTACCCCCTCAGCTGGTCACTCAGGAGGTGTCTCTGGGGACTCTATCACCAAGCCCAGGCTTGTTGAGATCATGTTAACACTTGGGGATTTTTTAATGTTGTATTTTATGTTTTTTACTTTGCCCAAGCCAAAGGCCTATGTTTGGTACCTTCCAAAGCATATGACATTTTAAATACTTTTAAAATAACATTGACTTTACTTTATTGCAGAACTAAAAAAGAAGCCTCAACCTATCTTAAAATAGAACAGTGCATTTCATTTTTCCCTTAGCTTTTATTGTTTTGTGATTCTGTCCAAACTGATTTACAGATGATAATCCAGATGTCCTGGATTCCAGAATAGAAACAGGGCAGAGACAATGCTCAGAAACTGAACCAGAAGACACAAAGGTACTTTTTCTGTATGTTAAGCTTTGGTGGTACCCTAATTACATCACTGTGAATACTTACTGAATAATAAGGTTTTCAATCTAGTGTCCCTTTTACTGTGGATAAACCAAAACAATAAACATCCTTTTTTATTATAAAAGACACATATTTTTACTTCCACCCTCACCAAGATGTGCTTTTTTGATTCTTAAACTAAGAGATTTTATTAATGTCACAGTTTAGATATAATGTTGCTTGTTTTTTTTTTAGTCGTGTTGTTGATATCCTGATGTTTCTAGATAGTTTATTCCAAAGTATAATGTGCTTTTAATCCACATACACCAGCAACAAAATACTGAAATACAGTGATACACATTACTGTAAAATATTAACACTACACTCCCTTCCCAGCTAGCCTCTCACTCCTAACATGTGGGTGCTTCCAGGCTCAGCCTCACCCGTTGGCTTTTCTCAGGGTCTCATTTTTGTCTCAGGGCTCAGGCACATAGCTCCTGTACCTTTATTTCTCTCATTGCCCTTTTACTCAGCACACAGGTTTCCCCGTATCCTGCTAGGTAACTCTCCACAGATGGCCCTTCTCAGACCTAACCCTAGTAGACTATTCAAGAAATTAAAGAGGATTTCTGTTTAACTTATAATGGACCATTTAGAAACAAATTTAAAATTTAGTTTTGCTCAAAACTGTTGTTTGGTGAATAATTTGTTGACAGAGCGCTGCTTTATAATAGCCCACATGGGTACCCAGAAACAACTTCCTCCACTCACTCCATAGAGAAAAAAACATCTTTGGCCATTTCCTATGAATTTATCCTTTGGTTTTGGAAGTCCAGAAAGAGAGAGGAAAAGAATAATTTCCATTTTTCAGGAAGAACAATCATAGCCATGCCGTTTTATAGTTGAACCTGATGCCAGGCTTTTCTGCCTTCAGAATTTTTATTTTTTTATAGACCCTGGAGGAGCAATAATATTTACTTTTTACAAAACATTTTCCAACAGATTATTCTAAAAGACAGCTAGGAAATAGTTGTTGAAATAGGAAAACTTGGAGAGGGTGAATGACGACAGACTTCAGTTAAAAGAAAACACATCTTGTTCAACTTCTTTATAGGAAGAGAACTCAGGAGATTTGGAGGAATTGTCTCAAATGAATTCTAAGACACACAGAACTGTTTCAAGGACTGTGGAGGAAAAAGGTAAGTAAAACATCTCCTTAGATAAATTGTAAGGCTCAGCCTTCCCAGCCGGCCCCATCTCCCAATCTGAGCCTCACCAGCTGAAGCGCCTGTTTTATCGTTGATCTCCATGTATACTGCAGAGGGTTTGGGGGTGGGTCTTTAATTTGGACCCTGCTCTACCGCAAATGCCTCTCACTTCACCGAACTCAAGCTTACTGATCTGGGTGGTGGACGTGTGTCAGTGAGGTGCTGTGTGTGCGTGCGTGTATGACTGCCGCGACTGCAGCTGCCCTGGGTCGCAGCCCTGGACCGCGGTGAAGGTCTGACGGTGGTCCCTAGCATGCACCGAGCTCTGCCTTTTCTGCAGATGAACTGAGCAGTGGTGAGGCTACTGGTGAAAAGACAGAGCAGAATGAAGATGACGGTGTCAAATCACAAGAGGTGAGAACCACTTAAGCTGCTTCCCTCCTCAAATTATTTAAGTATTCTTTTTTCCTAAGTGCATTGGGATACCATTTCATGCACTGCATTTTATCAGTGTCATTATGATTAATTTTGTTCTCTTTTTGCATCAAAACCTTCCTGTGAGACCTACTTATGTCATGGCCACAGAACAATAGCCCTACAGTACGCCAGCGGCAGTGTCAGGTTCTCCACCTTGCCCCTGAGTGCTGCCATCCTGCTAGCAGGACAGGAAAGAGGCCGCAGGCTGCCAGGGTTGTGGCGTCCTGCCAGACAGAAACGGGAACACAGTAGGAGCTTCCCAGAAAGACCCAGTTCTGTAAGGCAGGATCATGGGCTCCAGGAAGCTGCAGGCCAAACCCAACTGCAGGCCCGTGTGGGTTTGTAGCAGGCCCACGGGGCAGAGGATGCAGACAGCCCAAGTCTGGGCCTCTTAAACCCGGGGACAGCATTTGTAGAGTTTGTACTTTTTCATACTTCTGGATAAGACTCAGTGGATCCCTTTATTTTTTATACAAAATAACATTTGATCATAAGTAAGTTTACTAAATCTCATTTTAAATGGGTGTACATAGTTCTTTCTTAGCACAGTAAGAAACGACACTCACGGAGTACTCACTCCGTGACCTAATCACCTCATAGTCCTCACCACTGGGTGTGTTCCTGTGAGAGGGCTGCAGCACACCCAAGGGCACTTACTTCCTAGAGCTGGGGTGGGAGCCTTTTAGGAGGGAGCTTTCAAGTCTCACTTTGAGAAAACAGACTATTTGGATAATAGAGGACAGAATTATTCCTTAATTGCTGGTTTTATTTTTCACTGCCCTCATAGGAGGATCAGCCAATTATTATTAAAAGGAAAAGAGGAAGACCTCGTAAATACCCTGTGGAAACAGCATTAAAAACAAGTAGGTATTTGATACTTTCAGTTCATACACTAGAAATTTTTGAAATGATCATTCTAAGTGAGTTTTTTTGTTTATTTTTTGTCTTTTTAGAAGAAGACTCCAAAACAGACCATGGCATTGTCTCTGTAAGTATTTGCAAAAGATGAAAAAGAACTCTTCAAATACTTGTTCTTGACCTGGAAGATGAATAGTACTGTTACATCTAGTATTTGAACTACTTTTAAGTATTTGAAAAGCTTTAAAAGATTTTGTTAAATAAATCATAGGATAACCGTTCATATAATATTATGATCAGTAGTATTTTTCTATAAACCCCAATATCTAGGGCCTTGCCTTGTTTTGGTTAACCTTGAGTAAAACAGAAATTTGCTCTCAAATGATTTTGAGACTGGCTTTTTATGGAGACTTCTGAGGTGTCTTACTGTCTTATTACTTTTTGTGATACTATTCTTATGCCAAAATGTGTTCTCATTATAGCACAGGAGAACCCTCTGTGATGCTTCATTTTTTTTTGTTTTTGTTTTTTTAACATTCTTTAACTTTGGCCCTAACGTATATAGCCAGCAAGATCACTGGGTCAGGTTTCATTGCCTGCGTGTCAGTGACAGCATCGTGAGTTGGACAGCGAATGTCCTCTCACCTAATAGAAGCACCAGCTGTACCACCTACTTTCAGACCTGAGACTCAGGACCTGTTACATGGGACTTAATTTCCTTGGCTCTAAAGTGGTACCAGATGCCTACAGTGCCACTGTGTAGAATTATTGTAAGACAGCCCGGCAGAGCACCTCATGTGAGCTTGCTGACTAGCGTGTGAGGTGGGTTACTGGCGTGGGATGTCAGCAGTCCCAGGCACACAGCACTGTCTTCAGCGCTCATCCTCTAGCATCGCTGCTGGTGGCTGGGGAGAGGCCTGTGGCAAAGACCGTGTGTTCAGAAGCGTAAGGCGTCTATGTTTGCTTAGTGTACTTAGCCACTGCAGAAACTTGGTTCCAAATGTTCTGTCTAGTAATTAGAGGCTTAATAAATACTTCACCTCTCTGTATGATAATGAAGAACTGCTGATTTCAGTATTCTGTTTCTTTGAAATTAGGTAGAGCATTCTCCACCTAGCAGCAAACTGAAGGCAGCACAAGCAGGTATGGACCTAGAGCATTTCTCTGCATGTGACCTCAAGAACTGCTGGGCATGCTTGCATTTCACACAGGACATTTTCAGACTGACTTTATAAGTCATTTCGTTTTCCTGAGTGAGCCAGGGAGATTGGCTGTTAGGAAAGGTTTTCAGTTTTCATTGCTTCTCAATGAAGAGAGTGGGCTCCTTGGTAAAAATAATTGTCCTTAGAGCCATGGCTGGCTCCTCTGTCTTTTTCTCTAATCTGACATTTTCTAGGTGTAAGAGGCCTGGGAAGCCTCCATAGAGGAGGGAAAAGACAACAAAACCACAACAGTAACACACCTTCTGTAGAACTAACTGGCACTGTAGTGTCCAAAGCACCTTAGGAAAGAAATAGATCACCCTGGTATTAGGCACTGCCATCAGGACTGCGCAGATTCAGCTCAGGAGCCTGTTGTTCTCAGGGAATCACAGTTTTGAAAGCAAGTGTTGCAAGCAATTTGCGGATATGTTGCAATGTGTATGTGTTAGTTTCATAGTTTGAAACTTAACATAAAAACAAGAACTGTTTTGGGGCTTTACAGACTCCACCAAAGCAAAAGCAAAGCCATGTTCAGGGTACACACCTGTTGTTTCAGATACGCAAGTTAGTGAGGCAGGAGGGTCGCAAGTTCAAGATCAGCCTAGGCAACTTAGTTGCTAACAAGGGCAGAGATGTGACTTAGTAATAAATGAAAAGGGCTCAGTAAAACTCAGTAGTAAAATGCTTCTGGATTTGACCCAACATACAAAACAAAAGCAAAAAGAGTAAATGTAACAGTGTCATCAAATAAATAATACAGAGTCAACTTAGAAAAGTACATAATCGTATCAGCCAGGTAAAGCAAATGCATATATAATATCTGTATAAGAGTTCTTCCATATTTACCTACCCATGATCTTTTGATTATACTTCAGTTTTTCTAGTCTCTTGATAAATTAATGTTTATTTTTTTTTAAAGAAGGGAGAATTCTTATGTTTGGTTTTCATTAAGACTTTTAAAGTATTTTAAGGTCATACAAAAAAATCTTCATAACTTGTGCTTTTGACAGGTTCCAGTATAAGCTCTGTGATTATCTTGTGGGGTTGACAGCATTTTTCGGAATCTGGGTATAAGCAGGCTTGTGTTTTTGTTGTTGTTTTGTTTTGTTGGTGTTTTTTAGCCTTTTTATTGGGTTAACTTCTCCATCTTCTTTCACATATTGAACTTGGAGAAAAGGGCATCTACTGCCTATAATTTTCATCATTAATAAGAATTACTGTTGAGTTTGAGTGTCTCAAACATGCGCATAATTTTAGCTTCAAATATTGCTCTGAGTAATCTTTGTTTTTCTTGACAAGACTTATTGTCAGGAAATTGTAAGCATCTATAGAAAACAAATATATTATGAATAGTAATATGTTACCTATAATAGTGCCTATGGCATGTACTTTTTTAATTGCCATAAGGTATAAGGAGTCAAAAGAAATGAACTGGCACTTAGTGTATTAGTCATGTGAGTCTAAACAAAGTGTGGAAATCAAGTTACTTACGGCTGATTTTTCCAAATTATAATACTTAAGGACTGCATTGAGATTTGAAAGAAGCATAGGTCAAATGACCTTCATCTAAAGTGTAAAATGCTCTAAAACCCAAAACTTTTCAAGTACCAATGTGACACCACAAGTGGAAAATTCCACAGCAAGTCTCAAGATAGGGCTTCAGCTGCAGTCTAAATACAAGTTCTCTTAAAAATTGCATAAAATTGCCTTAACCTGTTTCTATAAAGTATATGTGAAATATAAATGAATTTCATATCCCCAACATACCTCATATATATGCAAATACTCAAAATTAGGAAATACAAAACTCTGGTCCCAAGCATTTTAGATAAGGGATAGATACTCAGCATCTGGGTTATTACAGCCAATAGTTCTTGCTACATTTTGAGGCTCCCTACACCTCCTTCATTCCTGGGTTGGGAAGATTGGAGCTGAAAGGAACCAAAATGCTGGCCTAACCCAACTCCCTTTCTTACAGATGAAGCTACCGAGGCTCGGGGATTTTAGATAATTTACCCAGATCACATGGCTTGTTTGTTGCAAATTTGAAATGAAAACTTCAGTCTCTTACCTTACATTCTGATATTCCGCCTAAGTATTTTCATTTTGTCTTTGTGTGACTAAGAGAATGATAAATCATATTTAAAAATTATTAATTAGCTGGGCGTGGTGGCACACTCCTGTAATCCCAGCACTCTGGAGGCTGAGGTAGGAGGATCATTGCAAGTTCGAGACCAGCCTAGGCTACAAAGTGAGCTCACGACCAGCCTAAACCGCATAGCGAGACCCTGTCTCAAAGGACAAAACAAAAAAAAAAAAAACCACCCAGACATTACTAATTAGCACTGGTACCTTAACACTTAAGCAAGACTGACTGTTGAATCAAATTTTATAATACGAAGTATTAATGCAAAGATTCTACTTTTCTTAAAGATGAGTCCAATAAAGAAACAGCTAACCTACAAGAAAGAAGTACAAGCAATGTAAGTGTTAGTTTTCCGATCAAGATAAATCCTTTAGAAATAAGCTTCATATATGCTCAGTTTTAATTTTATCTCACTTTTAATTTTATCACTTCTAGGATGATGGTGAAGAAAAAGCAATAGCAAGTGCACGCCGGAGAGGAAGAAAGCCCAAACGTTCCCTCACTCTGTCAGATGACGCTGGTATGTCCTTAGGGTATTCTTAGTCACAGAGTCTTATTATTTCAAAGTCATCTCTTTTTAAAAAACAGTTTTCCTTTGGGTGAGGAAAAAAATCCAGTGCAGTGCAGCTAGTATTAATATTACGCAAATACGTGTGAAATAGCTCTAATCCTGTGTCAGAAATGCTACATTCCAGATGCTTTTCTGAGTGCATGTGAATTTTTCATCAATGCTGACTGTGAGCTACATAAGTAAACTATCCCAAATGTGTTTGAGATTAAGTTAAACAGTTGTGAATTGCAAGTGCTGAAACTAAAAGGAAGTGGAAAACCACTTCTTCTGCCTCCAAGTCCCTAATACCCTAAGTTCTGAACTCCATGACTCTCCTTTGGAAGTGTCTTTGGGACTTGTACAACCCAGGTGTTATTATTCCATCTGAACAGAATCCTCAGAGCCAGAACGAAAACGCCAGAAATTGGTTTCTGAATCAACTGAGGACAAAAAAGATCAGGAGTCTGATGAGGAAGAGGAAGACGAGGAGGAGGATGAACCCTTGGGAGCCACCACACGGTCCACTACCAGATCAGAAGCGCAGAGGTAATGGGGGTGGCGCGCAGCTGCTGGAGCGCTTCACTGGCTTCTCCCGGAAACAGCTCCAGGTTTTGTGGGATTCTCTTCCAACTGCACAGCTCTCGCCCCTGGGAAGCTTTTGGCTTCGTTTTACCTTCAGCAGAGGGCTGCTCTCAGCCCTCTGCCAGTCTTCCTGGAGAATCGTCTTCAGTTATTTCAGGGGTCATTTCAGAGTCTTTGCGAGTTTCAAGTGCTCATTTGGTGGAACCTGTCAGTCCTTCCACAGATGTTTTGTGAGCATCTCCTCAGACATTGTCCTGAGCTCCATGGGTAGAGAGACACAGAGAACACTGGACCCTCGCTCAGCACGCCTCATCTTGGAGCCAGGGCAATCAGGCACACGCATTGCCACCTCACTGTTGGTACTTGCATTGATCATAGGAAATTACCGTAATGTAGCTTTTTTTGTGTGTGTGGTACTGGGGATTGAACTCATAACCTAGCACTTGCCAGGCAGGTGCTTATGCCACTGAGCTAAATCCTCAGCCCAAATTTGACCATTTTTATACTCTCATAAGTGGTAATTCCAGATGTTTCCCAAAGTGTATTCTCTTGAATCCTAGCAGAGCCAGAAGCCTCTGGGGAGAAAAGAGTAGATAGTCAGGCGAGCTTGGGAAAGCCAGGGATTCTCTCTCCCATCAATCTCAGTAAACGTTAACTTATCAAAGGCTCGGCAGAGTCCTAAAGGAAGGGATCCCATTCAACGTTGTTTAAACAAGCAGAATTGGCCCACAGCACTCACGATGTCCTCTGCTGACCACTAGCTAACTCCAGCCAGCGCTCTTCTCCATGGCACATGTAGAGAAGTGGCATGTGGCCATCCAGTCACACCCTAATTCTCAGTTACTTTTTGCTAAGCAAGAATGTTTTATATTTTTAGTAGGATTCGTGGCTAATTCTAACATAACCATCTGTAATCATATTATCTAAAATTGATGAAAAAGTTCAGAAATACTCATTTCAAGAAGTGTCACTATTAACACCTTTCACCATAATAATAGTGTCATGAGCTAGGCATGATGCCAGACATCTGTAATCCCAGCTACTCAGGTGGCTGAGGCAGGAGGATCATAAATTGTAGGCCACCCTGGCAACTTAGCAAGACCCTGTCTCAAAATAGGAAGGACTGAAATTTAGCTCAGTGTGAGTTCAAGTCCCACAAAAATAATAATAGTATTTTGCATTCACATGGACTTAAAGTCAACCTGTTTGTAATTCCTTCAAAGTTATACACATTACCTGAGGTTTGATTTCTCAGAGAATCAGACTTTGAAGCCGAAGACCCAAGGAGCTCAGGTGACCAAAAGTAAAGTGATCTCCTATTTGAGTTTGTTTGGTTGTGCAGCTCAGGCAAATGGAAGTCACAGAGCCAGAGGACTTCTGCTGGGAGGAGGGACCGGCCACCTGTAGCACAGCCTCTGCTTTCCGCACCAGCCCAGGAGGAGAGGCTCGACTCAGGGCGGGTCCTACAAGCCTCCTGCCTGCTGCCCAGTGAGGATCCAAAAAGGGCTATTAGACTGCCTCCTGAAAAAGTGCCCTCTAAAAGCAAATCATTTAATTTATGTAAATTAAATGATAATCACCTGGTTTTATAAGTGGGCTCTTTTGTCTTTGACTTCAGTTCTGTGGCATTGGGTGATAGGTTCCAGGACGCTGGCCCTTTGTAATTTCCCAGGTGCTCAGGGTCGAATGTGTCCCCACTGGTCGTCCTTCAGTAGGTAGTGTGGTCCTTAGTGCCTAAGCCGCTCGGTCAGCAGCTCCTGGGAAGAGTCTTCCTGCTTTTGCAGGTACCTCAGAGGGCGGGAGAAGCCACCTCCTCCCCAGCAGTCTCCTGTCAAAAGGAAGCCACCCTTTCCTACCTGCTATTCTTGGGTCTAGTTCTACCCTCAGGGGCTTTTGTATAATTCTCTTAAGTATTTACAGGCAGCTGCTTGTTTGGGGCCTTCTCATCATCCCTGTTCACTCTCTTTAGCTCATCTCCTCATTAAAAAATTTGTATTTTATATCAAGTGTGGCCTTACAATCCAGAATAGGATTATCCAGCCTTATCTGTCCTGTCCTCTTCTGCATTAGGTATCCAAGTGCCTTAGTTTGCACTAAACAAGTGCTTTTGCCTAGAGTTTTTACTGATGAGTCAGATCTTCCCTTACCTGATTGCTTTCTCGTGCTGTTGACTCTTGGAACTTTACTATTTATCCCTGTGAATTGTGCTTTCATGAATCCTGGCTTCTTACTCTACTCTGAGCTCTTACGGTACCTTTACTGTGCCAGCCAGTATACTCCTTTCTGTGTCACAGACTCGTTTCTAAGTCATGGTAAAATATGCACAGTAAAAGACAGAGTCACACAAGTAGACCTTGTCCTGGATGTCATCAGGTTCTGCCTTTTAGTGGTGGCCAAGAAAGCAGCCATCGCCTGTCTTCCATCCGCTGCTCTGTCTTGCTCATGAGGAACCTCATCCTGTCTAAATGGTCCTGAGGACTGGAGTATTCAGCACTACCATTGCCCAGTGTCTCTATAATCTGTTTCAGAAAGCATCATAGCAAGCCATCTACACGTGCAACATCCAAACTTGGCAGTCCAGAAACAATTTCTCCTAGAAATCGCCAAAACTTAGCAAAAGAGAAGTTACCTACCAACGAAAAAGTTAGTAAATCTCCCCCATTAGGAAGGTAAGTCCCTGCTTGCACCTCAAGTCATGCTGAATCCCTGAGACTGTTTTTGGACAGTGTTGCTTTCTTTCTTCCTAAGTTGCTTTGAGATCTTTCTCGCACCAAATAACTGTATTTGGGGAACAGAAGTAGGACGGACCCAGAAGATGTCTCCGTTGGCCTTGCTACTTAGCCTGGCCACACAGGCTTGTCCCTGACACAGGAGCCTTGTTTGGCAGCTCCCGTCCACCAAGACCAGAGGCAGGGCAGGTGTCCTCCCAGGTGATTGGCATGGCATGGTCAGGCGTCCTCCCAAGTGATTGGCATGGCATGGTTAGGCTCGTCACAGCCCAGAGCCACGTCTGCGTTCCCAGGGCGTTGCGAAGGTGATTCAGTCACACAGCTGTGCGGCCCTTTCAGACACGGCTCTGCCACCTCGAGGCTTGCACTGCAGAGTGGGCTTTGCCCGCACAGGCTGAGCTGAGTCTCTCACATTCCTTTGGTTGTGCTGGTGCAGTGTGCACTCACCGGTCCCTCGGAAGCCAGGCCCTCCCTTCTCCTTGCCCCTCTCCTGCAGGGTGCCTTTCCCGCCTGCTTCAGCCCTTTGCGATCTCTCCTTCCTGTCCCTCGTCCAGGCAGTACTGCACAGTAAGGATGGTGGGTTGCACTGGCGAGGCACCTTGCTTCTGTTTCCTTCTCTGCACTTTCTTCATTGAGGTCAGAACCTTTGTCTCATGTTCTGTACTCTATAGCACTCAAAAGTCAAAGATGATTCAGTGCATACAGAAACTGTCTTGATGACTCTTACACGTTTTGATCTTTACAACACGTTTATAATACAGTACATACTGTTACCCCTATGTCTTCAGAGGAAAGGCAAGTGGATTCTCATTTCAGCCCCCCTAGATGAGAGGTAGCACTGTGTGAGGGGGAGCATCGCAGGAGGATGTGTGTGCCTGCATCTCAGAGTTGAGTGTCTGAGGAGTCACCTGCTGGAAAGGCAGGTTGGGCCTCCAGGGCTGGGCTGGGCCTTAGCACCTGCGTGTCTCACGGACCCCAGGTACCGAGGCTCACTGGGTCTGCGTGGCACTGCTGAAGTACATGATAGCTTCCATGGCTTATTAACAAGCAGTACTTTATTTTAAAGTACGTTTGCCATTCATAATGGTTCCACTCATCCTAGGGAATTTGTACCTGCATATAATATATCGTAATTCTTTATTTTTCCCCCATTCCTTTCTCCTCCCTTCAACCCTTCCCCTCCGCATTCACAAAAGCTTTGTTTTCGTTTTTTTCTTCCTCTTTTTTTTTCAATTCCTCTTCCCTTTCTTCCTTCTCCCCTGACCCCTCCCTTGTTCCCTGTCCCGAAATTGTCACTTCCCAATATCTGTCCCTCATTTTGCCCCTTATTTACCCTTTGGTTTTCTCACACAAGAGAAGCAGTGTGTTATTTTAGCTTGTGTGTCTGATTTACTTCATTTAAGATTGAGGTATTTATATATAGTGGAACACTACTCTGCCATAAAGAATAGCCGTGAGACATTTTTAGGTAAATGAATACTTGTGGAGACCAAGCACTGCTAATTAGCCATTCTCAACATATGCGTGGGTACCATTATGTGAGAACCACACTGTCTAACAGATTTCTTCTTTCCCTGTCTAGCAGTTCTTTTCCAAGTCTTTTCATTCCCTGATAAAACATTTACTGCTTGCTACCATGTGTTGAACATTGCATTGGGCCCTGGAGTTAGAAAAGTGAATAAATGTCAGCCGCTGCCCTGGAGAAACATCTCATAGGAGAGTTACGTGTCAGACTTTCAGACAGCAGCCTACAATAAGAATATATTTTTTGCAGTATATAATATCTGGTGCTTACCTTCCTGCCACAGTGACCAAGACAGAAATTTCATGAGCCCATTTTAATCCATATGATAGTGACGTTATTTTCTATTGTACTCTATTAATATGCTGCTGTACCATACTGACTGTGACCTGCAGTTTGGATAAGCCCAACAGGTGAATTATGGTGGGCACCAAGGTGACAATGCCAAGTACTGAGGAGTTTCCAAAGAGGGAACAGCTTGCTGTGTGACCCCCAAGACTTCCCAGAGGAACGACTTTTAACTGGTGTGTAGCAGTAAGGAATTCGGAGCTGGGTGTGGTGCGGGTGTGCCCTGTAATCCCAGCTACTCTGGAGGCCAAGGCTGGAAGATCACAAGTTCAAGACCAGTCTGGGCAATTTAGCAAAATTGTCTGTACAGATAGAAGAGGGTCGGGGTTGTGGCTCAGTGCTCCCTGGCTTCAGTCCCCAGTACCACCAGTGTGGAGGGAGTTTGATCAGGTGGTGGTTTAGGGTGATTTTTATTTCTTGTCAGGATGGTTTTTTAAAATACCACACATCAAAGCATGAAGATGTAAAAGGAGGTTGTTTGGGAATGGTAGTTCTTTGCAAGAGCTGGAACTCAGGATGCATATTAAAGTGGAGAGCTGCTGTGCTTTGCTCTGGATGGCTATGGTGAAGGCTTCAGAGCCAGTGTGGGTTGCATGCGTCTGAAGATAGTAACATTCGTTGAGTTCCCTAACAAGGCACTCTGGTGGCTGGAGAACAGGGATGAGCGGGGTCGTGGAGGCACTGGTTGGATGCTCTCCAGAACTCACTTCAGCTATTCATATAACGTCACATTGAAACGTGGTTTTGTACTTGGTCAGAGCGTCGGCTGCAGTCCTGCGCTCTTGCTGGTGGTTCAGCGTGGAGCAGCGTGTATACTGGTAGGATTAGCAGTGGGTTTGTTTGTTTTATGAGAGGACTTGGGCCAAGAGTGGAAAACAGATCTGACCAAGGTCAACATCAGAGGTGTCAGAGCTGAACCAGCACATAGCCTGGCACGCTTTTCCTGGGCCCTGTGTGTATGAAATGGTCAGCTAATGACCAGCAAGCTCACATTCCTTTTCCCGTATAAATGTGACTGACTGGGCTTCTCTCCTCTGAGCAGTCCAGTACAGTTCGTTGCATTTTTAAAGAACTCCTGAAGTGTTTGAAGCAGCCGCTCGTAACTCTCACGGTTGCCTGGACTTTTGTTTAATGCAGATCAAAGACACAGCTCTCCCCTTCTACCAAGCGCAAGAGAGAAGTGAGCCCTCCTGGGGCGCGGACTCGAGGCCAGCAACGAGGGGAGGAGGCCCCTGTGAAGAAGGTGAAGCGGTAATCCCCACCAGCGCCCACGGCCTCCGGGAGCACCGTGGAGCGGAAGGGATGAGCCACCTGCACTGTAGGCTTTTTTTAACCAAGAAGCAGATATGCATGTGCTATGAGTTCCTAGGTGCAAGCTTTTTCTTGTTTTAAACAGCTTTATAAACTTATTGTTCATAGAAGATATTATGTACATTTATTTCAGATAAAGGAAAATAAGTTTACTTGTATCTGAACTCAAAACAAAGTAGTTGTATATTTTAACATTTGCAATTGGGATTTCCCTATGTGACCCATCACTGAAGCAAATCCTTCCAGCTCATCAGACCCCAGGCTGCCAGCTGGTGATCTGTGTATAGTATATAAACATGTAAAAATAGGTTGTATTTTACTCTATGTATGATGCTAATCAATGAACACTTTATTTATTTTACAGAGAAAACTTATCTGTGAACTTTACTATATATCTGTTTATTTTATTTTATTATTTTTTTTAATAAAAAGGGTTTTAAATGCTATGCAGTCATTAGTAGAGACTTTTGTAGGACCCTGCCTGCCCTGTAACTCTATGACCCGCGGGAAATGCAGAAACTCTCGCATGTATCTGAGTAAGGTAGTTTAGCTGAAGAAAGGGACTCCGTTGCTTTCCTGTTCACAGTCACGACTGCTTTTTAAGACTTAACTCGTTTGTAGATTGTATTCGCATCCCTGACTTTACCACCAGCCCCTGTGAAGGTAGAGACTTCGGCTCAGGTAAAGTCGCTCCACCCCAGCGGGTCCCTCTGGGCATCCGTCCCCGCGCCGTGCTGTCTGGGGCTTCCCGCAGGATCCTCCCGTCTCGTCTCTCAGCAGAGGGAAGTCCGCTGACAATTAGGTCACTCCTGCCTACGCAGCTTCAGGATTTTATGTTGTTTTTATACACAATTATTTCAAGATAGAAGCTGGTTTTATTGCCAGGTTCTTTTTTAAACATGTTTTAACTTCCATATGAGCAAACTGTCCAACTTAAGTTTTTCATAAAATTAATCTTTTCTTAAGGTCAGATGTGTGTCTTGCAATGATGTGATGAGTTGCCAAATAATTGAGATTATTTTAAAAT